>VCRD01008490.1:0-17451 GCA_006783055.1 Trinorchestia longiramus
AATTTGAGATTAAAATGAAGGTTCTACGATCCATAGGACAAAAATAATTAACAAAACTGTTCGTTTCAAGATTTTTTCTGGATTTATCAAGATTTTCAGTTCGGGTCGAGTTTTGTGTCGAGATTTTCCCTCCGGTACATGTGCTTTGAAGGAAACATTTTTAATATAGCCAAAATAGTATTTCACATCTTCTCTTAATACATCTCATTTTCACATCTTCTCTTAATATCAGGAGAGAAGTATAACTCAACAATGTATATAAATATTATTGCTATGAAATATAGTCCTTTAATTAAAACTGTCAGCTTTCTCTAATATTGGTCTGTTAGAACGTCGGAAAATATTGCACTAATTCAGTTGATTCAGTGCCCTCGTAAAGTCGATGTGGTGATAAGTAGTAGGGAGGAGCGGAAAGTTGGTATAGGATTTCTTGCAGTAAACGAAAGCAATGTGTGTTGTCAAGCAAACTTTACGTGGTAAAGAAACTAAAAGGTTACGTGAGGTAACATAATTAATTTCATTTTGGACTCCTAGTAGTACTTTCATGTGTTACAGTGTGATATGCACAAAATGCTAAATGTTTTCAACTTTAATCTAGCATTACACCACATTGAGATAGCAAGTCTGAACTTTTGTTGAAGACAGGAACTAGGACAAGCGAATTAGATCTGAGTAGAAAACCGTCCAGTTGATCTTGAGTCTTGACAATGGTGTTGATCTTGACGTGGGGGTGGAAACATGTGAAATTTGTGTTAAAACGTTTTGAGTTTGTGATGGTGTATTTTTGAACTGAAAAAATATCAGAGGTTTGATCTATTGCACTAATTGATAGTTATTGATTGACAGTTTGGCCTAATTGACTGTTTTGGCAGTTTGGCTTGATTGACTGTTTTAGCTTGGTTGAATGTTTTTGGCTTGAGTGACTGTTAATAGATATAAGAAGAATACAGGAAGTTTGGTTTGTTGTATTTATTTCTAGGTAAGAGCAAATTAGTTCTACAAAATTCAGATACAATGGCAAGTGGTAAGTCTAAGAAGACAGGACCTCGTGACATCATTGAGTGCATGACGTGTAAGATGTGGGTGGATTTGGAGTCATGCAAGGGCTTGACTGAGATGAGTCAAAGTGCAAGGAATAAATTAGTGTTTGATTGTTAGAAGTGTACAATGGATAAAAAAGTAAAAATGGCTGATGTAAACATGAAGATGGAGGAGATTAAAAGGCTGAAAGCAGAGGCTGTGTCTCTCAGGAGTGAGTTAGAGGATGAAAGGAAGCAGAAAGGAGGAGAAGTTGTAAGGAGTAAAAGGAAAGTGGATGATTAAGAATAGATTAAATGACAAACAGAATAGAATAAATGATAAAATGAATGGTCCTTGGATAAAAGTGGGTGGTAGGAGGATAAATGAGATGGATGCAATGAAAGGTGAGCATGATGGAGAGGAGAATGCTAGGTAGAGTGAGACCAGTGATAAGAATATGTGGAGATAGCATGATTAAGAATGTTGAGAGGTATGTAAGGATGACTGGAGGTGGTGGATGTACAAGTTTGAAAGGAAAATTGTTTGTATGCTAAAAAGGTGATTGATGAAATGAATGAAGGCATGGTAATAGTACAAGGAGGTGGAAATGGACTGCTTGAGAATGAAAGTGAAGTGACATTGAATGCGAATGTGAAAGTGGTTGAAAAAGCACGAAAGAAGAATGTGAGAAGGGCTGTCACAAGTTTGTTGAAAAGACCAGCTCGTAATGAGGAGTATGAATGATTGTGCAAAGAGGGGAATAGAGATTTGCGTGAGAAGATACTGGTTATGAAAGCAGTGAGTGTACGGAAGCGTGAAGTCTGTTTTGGCTTCCTGGATATGGATGATCTGATCCAGGCTGGGTGTTTCTTGAGAGATGGAGTCTAACTTTCACAAGAAGGGGATACAATGCTCTCCCAAAGATTCATTCACTGGATCAAGGCCACCCATCTCCTCATAGAAGGTGGAATGGACTGAAAGAAACTTGATGAAAAGAGAGTAGATAAATGTACTGGAAATGTTCTAAAGTTTGGATGCATGAATGTGCATGGATGGAAGGTAGGAAAGTTTGAAAACCTGGCAGAAGAATTGAGAAGGGAAGACTAGACTGTGTAGGTTTAGTAGAGACTCAGATGCAAGATAGGGTGAGGTTGGTGTGTAAGGAAAATAAATATGAAATGATGGGTAAAGGTCTTGTTAAGTGGCAGAAGAAAGGTGAAGGAATAGGACTGATTGTGAAGAATGCTTTAAATTGGAAATTGGAAGAAATTTGTATTGGAAATGAACATGAGAGTGAAGATATTTTGGTAATGAGGGGTGAAAAAGTGCAAGCAAATAAATACATCATTCTAGTTGTGTGTATTGTACCCTATCTCCCTTACTGTTTGGCATATATACAGAAGAATTAGCAGTCCACCTGAGAATGAGTGGTTTTGGACTGAAAGTTGGAGAGGAGAAACTGAGTTGTTTGCTGTATGCTAATGGCATTGTTGTGGTTAGTGAATCAGAGCAGGAACTGCAAAGGATATGGGAGATTGTGGATGGATACAGTAGAGATTTGAAGGTAAAATTTGGAGGAGATAAAAGTGAAGTCATGGTTATAAATGGTGATGAGACTGACAGAGATAGAGAGTGGAATATTGGAGAAGTTAAAATAGGCAGAACTACAGAATGTAAGTACCTGGGATGTATGTTGAGTGAAGATGGATGTGTAAGAGCAAAAGATGAGAAAGTGGTAAAAGCTATGCAGTGGTGGGGAAGATTAGGCAGTGTGGCCAAATATAGAGTAAAGAAGTATGAATGTGTCAGAGGAATTTGGAAGTATGTTGCAGTACCTAGCATGAATGTTATGGCATGGAATGGAGGAGACTTAGAAAAGTTGGAGGTGCTACAGAATAGGATAGGGCATTTGGCATTAGGTGCCCCAAGTGGACTGCAGTAGAAGCTATTAGAGGGGACCTAGGGTGGAGTCTGTTTTCTGAAAGAATGGTAAAGGCTGTGTTGAATTATAGGGTGAGAATTGAGTAAATGGGGAATAAAAGGTAGGTTAAATAAATCTTTGAATGGAATCTGAGTGAAAGTCTTTGGGAGAAAATTTGCAGGGGGCATGCAAGAAAACTGAAGATTCAGAAAACTGTTCATGTTAGAATTGGAAGAACTATAGACTATTGGTTATTGAGAGGTAAAGGAATGGAGTGGGATTGCAATAAGTGGAAGAAAGAAATTGAAAAACTAACAAAAGAGTATGGCCTGAACAAATGGAAGCATAGTATGAATGGGAAAACTACTTTAATTTGGTATGCCAGTTGTACCATGTTTGAAATGTTCTATAATGGAATTTTTTTTCAGCCAACTCTTGTTTGCCATCAATGTAAGGCATTAAGTGTGAATAGGCATACATGGAGGTAGAATGAGGGGAATACAAGGTTATGTTTGCAGTGTAACTGAGGAGTAGAGGAAACAGTTGAAAATCTAATCTTAGAATGTAGTAAATATGAACATGAGCAAAGACCCTCATGGATATGGTCCATGAGCAGTATGGAGAGAACCAGTGGAATGCCAGGTGTGTTGATGAGGACTCTGGTATGAGATATCTTGTAGGGCTGGATAAGGAATGTAACATGACTGTTGTGGATGTAATGAAAGATTTCTTAGTGCATGCATGGAATAAGCAACAGTGATGTTGAATAGTCATTTCTTTCAATGTGACTACCTGCTAAGCATGCAGGGCTGTTTATGAGAAGCTGGATTTTCCAGTGATGCCCTCACTTGGCTGGTTCATTTGCATGGAATAACTCAGGGTAGTCCCAGAGGAATTACTTTAGATGACCCTGGCTCACAGGAGAAAAACTCTGGGATGCCATCCTGTTGTATGCCTGTGTATTAGAGGGAATTTTAGGTTGTTACAAAGGCCTCAGCCAAACACTGGCCCCCAAATCTAAGGCTATCTCCTAAATTTTACAACTACAGTGAAGAATCATTTCACTGAATTCACTCCATTGTGTTCTTTTTGGCTCATCAATAATTCAGTTTATCAATGTGTAAAATGTTTAATTCCCCCTGAGAGTTGAATCTAATGTCAATCTTTGTGTATTTAGATTATAGAGTCAAAATCTTAACGCAATGTACTGTGTGGTTTTTAAGTAAGATCATTCCATAGTTTAATTAGTTGAAAATATTTCAAATGCTACTGAATGTATATACTGTATTTGTGTCTATGGCTGTATAATCATGGTTATTCCAATTTATAAGCAGTTTTTGTGTCTGCACTGTTCACTTGATGTTCATGGTAAAGTCAGCCTATGATTTAGGTACTTAATATGTATTTTTGCATGCTTTGGATTTACCCAAATTTATTTTAGTCTCTTTAGTTTACTAAACAAAATGAGTATCAGAAAACCTGATTTGAAATTAACTACTCTTCTTCATTTTCTTATTATAAACTTTTGTTAACTGTCTTTTCCAATTAAAAATAAATCAATAAATTTACATTAAATAAAAACATTTAAATTGTGTGGATATGTTGTGTAAAATTTACATTTTTGATGCAAAGTGGGATTATATGTAATGAAAAGCTCAATGCTTTGATTCCATATATGTATGTATAATTAGGTAAAATAGTTTATTCTACTTAGGTATACATACCCTGTTTTAGTATATGGCTCATTGAGAAATAGTAAACTGTAATTCAGTTGTTATAAAAAATCTACAAAATATGATTGGTTCTCAATGAAGATAGCCTCTTGTTTTCTACATCTCCAAGTTTATGAATAATCTTCAAAATTTGAGATAATTACCAAACCATTTTATTTTGAAAGAGAGGGACACAGGATACTAAATAGATAACAGCAGGATACAAAAATTTCCTGATGGTTGTGAAGCCAAAAGTTCTTGTTAAAATAATTAATCACAATGATCCCATTTTTTATAAAAAAAACAAGTTTATTACGAGCTGATCATGCTGTCAGTAGCAGTTGAATAAGCAGTAATATAAAATGTCCTTAAGATTATAAATCTGTTGAATGCAATATTGGATTGAAGAACTTTTCAAGTTTTGTTTATCACATGTTACATGAGTCATCCTAGTCTTTTCAGCCATTAAAAGATTGAACCAATCAAAAAACCTTATGGTTTTTCCCCCAATGTGGATCAATGGATCTGACATATATAATAATTAGACAATGTTCATTGAATTCTTCACTACATAGGTAGAAACCTAGCAACATCAACTGACTAAAGAGCAACATTTCATTATGTGTGTACTTATAGAAAAGCAATTACTTATTTTGAACTACAGTGCAGTCTTCTGGTGGTGATGGTGGTGGTGGTGGTGGTGGTGGTGGTGGTTATGGTGTGATGGTAATACTAGGGTTGTTACTTTATTCCCAATAATTTAATGGGGATTTATTTTGCCTCCCTAAAAATATCTTTACTTATGTGAAAGCAGCCAAGTGTCTCTAGTTACAGATTTAATTTGTTTCATAAAATGGCTTGGATCATGAAAAATATCATACAGGATTTCAAACATATTTAAAATAATAGAAATCTAATCTATTTCACACCCTGAAAATATCAACCTTAAAATCAATCAATTGATTAATTTCATGTAAAATTCAAGTAATTTTTTTAAGAAATGAGGGTAAATAATATAGTGTAGTTTACCTATATGAAATATTGTTGCTGGCTTAATGGAGGCAATTGGAGGTGAGGTAGAGAGAGGTTGCTCATAGCAGCACTTCTTAGTAATGTTTTTGTGTGGTATTAAGGGTTCCTAAATTTCTCCATGTGAATAAAAGTGAAAAGTGCAAGTTAATTCATACATACTTCTACTACAAGGGGACAAAACATTCCGAGAGGAGGATGTAGCAGGGAGAGGCATGTGGCATAACTAGTTACTTGCAATTCAAACTGCTCAAATATTGGTGCTTATTCTGAGTATTTTGTGCTCATATTCTAAGGTGCCTTAGAATTTCATAATAGTTAACAATAGTTGAATAGTTAAACAGTAGTTGAACTGTGAGGGTATACTTGGAATTCAGCAATTTGGGCATAAATAATCTAAAATTTAGATAGTTAGTATTACATACATTGTTAGTTCTATCTGTATTGTTTTTCTTTAGGCAAAGTTCAGCTAAAATGAGACAAGTAAACACAATTACTGGAAGAGTCC
Source organism: Trinorchestia longiramus (assembly GCA_006783055.1). Taxonomy (NCBI): domain Eukaryota; kingdom Metazoa; phylum Arthropoda; class Malacostraca; order Amphipoda; family Talitridae; genus Trinorchestia; species Trinorchestia longiramus. The sequence goes on from VCRD01008490.1 coordinate 6,191, forward strand.
TAAAAATTTGAACATTGGACCCTCAAAGTCACTTTCAAGATCTCTAGAAAGATAAAATGCATGTAAAGAAAACCATGACTTGGACAAGGAAACATTTCAGCAAATAGAGGAATAAAAGAACTAACTAATCACAGGTGATTAACAGATTGCATATTATTCAAGACAGGTTTGTCTCTTAAAATAAACATAGAATCCTAAATATGCTGATCTAAAATACTAAATGCTGTGGCAACTACTTTAAATTCTTTAAATTTTACATGGAAGTTGCACTTATCTGCATGAATGCATGAGGCAGAGTAAAAAGTGTAAGGTGGCAGTGAGTACAGTAACTCCAGCTCTGCCACACAAAGAGCTACTACTCTGGACATAGAATCCACACATTTACACACAATATGTACCATTATGTTTATAAATGAGAGCATACTTCAGGAAGTTTATCTTATTTACCGAAAATTGATTTTGTTATATTTATTTACAATAACAATTTAGAAAGATGTTAAGTTGAAATATTTTTAAATCCATAGGACAGTATATAATTACTTTTTAGGATTTTCTGACTGATCTCCAGAAAAAGGTAAAACAACATACACGTCTTTCTTAGGATTAAAATAGAATTGGAAGACTGTTTAAATATTGATTGAGGAAATTCCTAATGTAAGATGTGGTTAGTTTTAATTGGAAATAAAGTACACCAAAAGTATTTTGTTTTAATTTGATTTTGTCATGCAGAGTTTAAAAATATGAAAAAATACCACAGGCTTTGCATATGAAGCTTCTTATACTATCAATCTTACGAAAAAAGTGCAAAAACTATAAAAACTGATACCGAGACTTGTAGAAGTAGGTTCACAGAACACTGAGCTAGTATAACTATGTATTGTTGTGTCTGGTAATTTTAGAGTTCAAAAATGATGAAGAATTATTACAGTTCAGTTCTGTAATAAATTTTCTGTATGGATGTAAAGAATTCATGTAGGCTATAAGTGTTGTACAGTACACTTTATCACAAAATGAAAGGGAGGTATCGTCCATGTAGTGTTTATAAAACAAAGGTTATGAAATTAATAGTACATAGGTCTAGCCATTGTTTCTCATGGAAGCTCATCAAACTTTTGAATACAAATAGGAGCTCAATCCCTACCCCATCAAGCTGTTGATCAAATTTATCACCGTAAAAAAGCTCGAGTCTGAAAGCTGCAACTTTTTGAAAACCAAATGACAGGATTGTGTGATTAAGTTCTCATGCTCAAATAATTTGTCAATTTCTATGGTTTTGGGCAGAAGTATGTTTGCGAATTTTCAGTTAATGACAAACATTGTTGCAGCTTTCTGTTTTAAACTTGTTTTGTTTGTTTTTGACAACAAATTGTATGGACAGATTGGTGGGATAGTAACATTGCTGAGGCTTTGACCAACATTTGGCCACATTGTTATGAACTTCTGTGAGAAATGATGGCTAGACCTGTGTCCCATTGACTTCAAACCTTAGTTTTATAAATATGACACATACCACACCTATTATTTCATGATGCACACTGTACCACATTGTTCATGGCCTACGTGAGTTCTCTGCATCCATACGTAAAATTTACTATGAAACTGAAGTACAATAATTCTTCAGCTTTTCAAATCTCCAGACATGACATTAGTTTATTTTAGATTGGTATTCCATAAACTTACTTTTACAGGTCTTGATATCATTTTTAATAGTTTTTTTTCTTTTTGTTTGAAGATTTGCAGTACTAGAACCTTGTTATAGAGACTCAATAACATTTGTTTTTCAACAAAAAAAATTTCAAATTTTTCAACTCTGCATGACAAAGTGAAATTAAAAAAATATTTGGTATATTATTTCCCAATTCAAACTAGCCAAATCTTTCATTAGGAATTTCCTCTATTCAAAATTTTTTAGTTGTCCTATCATTATAGTTCCTAAGAAAGGTTTGTACAGTGTCTTGCATTATTTTTGGACACCTGCTAGAAAAACCTAAAAAAGAATTACTGTCCATTTGATCTAAATACTTCAACTATACATATATCTTTCTAAATTGCCACAGTAAATAAATATAAAATAAAATAAATTTTCAGTTATCAAGATAAATTTCCTAAAAGTATGCTTGCATGTAATTTATAAGCATAATGGCACAGATTATGCTGCTGAACATGTGGATTCTACGTCTAGAGTAATTGCTCTTTGTGTGGCAGAGCAGGACAGAGTTTCTGTACTAATTCTGTATTTCTTTCCCCTTGCTAACCCTTTCACTCTGCTATACATATGCAGAGAACCTCCCTGCTGGATTAAAATGTTTTAGACTAATTGCTACCACATCTTGTATTTGATATTTATGTACACATTTTGGAATCTTTATTCATTTTAAGAGACAGACCTGTTTTAAATGATGCTCAATCTGTTTACATCCTGTGATGTATTCATTTTTTCATGCTTTTATTTTCTGAAATGTTTTCTTGTCAATTTCATAGCATACCTCTTATGCATTTTATTTTTCCAGATATTGAAAATGACAAGGTTGACACATTGAAATTTATAGGGTATTTTTTACTGTTTTTGTTGAATTTCTTAACTCTTCTTAGTTGTTAATTCTATCTCTATATCTTTTGGCAAGTAGTAATTCAATAAATCGAGCGTGCTGTGTGCAGGAACGGCTTTGTCTTTTTCTTGTTTTGTCAGTCGCATTGCCATTACAGGTATAAAGAGGGGGAGCCAGATTACTTTCACAAGTTTAAAAATTATAGTAAGGTATTTAACTAATGAAACCATTAGCATTATTTCATGTTAACTTTTATGCCATCAAAAATTCCTAGTATCTGGTTTCTTAAACAAAGGCAAAACTAAGACTGAGATGATAGTGCCTTGATCTTCTAATAATGTTTATGTTTAAAATTCATACTTGGTTTGTAAATCAAAATCTTAATATTGTTTAAGAGTATGGGAGGTGTTATGCTATTATCATTTACACAAAACTCATTTTCTGGTTTAATGCCAAGTTTTCAACACAATTCAATAGAAAGAAATGTTCTATTTTTTAAATGCCTCAAAGAAGAAGGATTCAACAGATCTGCTAAAATGAACTAGACCTTTAAAACTTTTTTCAGCATAGCTTTTAAGTCTTGAAAGCTCTTTTTGAACTGAAAAAATTGATAATTGTTATCTTTTGATTGACAAAATTGACAAAAATCATTGACTTGAAATCTTGAAAAGTTTAACATGTTCCATCCCTGATGTTCTTGCTGTACTCAGTTTAAATGCCTCTGTTTGTTGTCATAGAAATTTAAATACAGAACTGATAGATATAGAAAACCATTTTCTTTCCTAGAACTATTGGGATATTAGAATGTTCAATGCAGTAATATTTGTAGATTATAGAATTGTGAAGCCTTGTATTACCCCATACTCTCGATGAAGTACATGTATTTTTTTATTTCTAGGGTAATAAGTTGAAGCAGTAATAGTCTTCTAATTAATCATGACTTTGGCATATCCAAACCAAAACAATCAACGGCCTAGGCCAGCTCCTACATCTGTACAGATACAGAAGGTAAGTGTTTTTGACAATTTTCTTGTGATGAATTTTCTTGTCTGTACTGTGAGCATGTTCGGATTTAAATGGAATTGATGATAGCCAATTCTACTCGCGCCATATGTTTCATGTATGTTATCTCATACAAAACATATGTATAACATAACATTGTTTCAGGCCCTTTTCCATTGTAGCTGAACACATAAAGTGCCATGTGCTCACTTTTGTGGTGTGTGTTGCATCAAAAACAAGATGCCAATGACATGCTTGCACTTGATGTGTTAATTATGAGGAATTTTTCATTAACTAGTTGCTATCTTCAAGAATCTTCAGACTGAATTGCCTCTGTCTAATAATATAAATTCTGATTAAATACATATGTAAGACTTTGATAAGTTTTAAGTCATTTCAGAGATGTATTTATTAATAGTAGTTTTTGGAGAGCAAAATGTATAGGAAAGAATGAATGCTAGCTTCATCAACCAAGTTTGTATGAATAAATTGGCTGAGATATTGGATCTTTGAATCCAATATAAGCAACATCGGGATCATCTGAATAACCTCGTACATCAATCTACAATTGAAGGGTGGAAAGCACTAGTGGACTACTTGCATTTTTCCCATGGTAAATATAATATATTTTCCACAGGAAAAAATGCAAGTAGTCCACTCCCGTGCTGTCGCTAACACAGCACAGACAGAGGCGATTACGATCCAGTAGTTTACTATGTGAAGGTTGGACAGCACTAGTGGACAACTTGCATTTTCTCCTGTGGGAAAAAATGCAAGTAGTCCACTAGTGCTGTCCACCCTTCAATTCTTAAAGAGTATTTATTTCGGTTGTTAAAATGCTGAGTCACTGTATTTACAAAAAGGAATTTTAAATTTTTGTTTGCATAGTGCATATTGCGAAAAGAAATTATATAAATTTAACTGCATTTTATGGATCAAGAGTTTAGTTTCATTCCCTAAACATTATATGAACTGTCAACTTGATATCACATTAGATTATTTCAGTGGGAAATTTTTTCTAATGCTGTCCTTCTAACTAATTTTGTATTTAAAGATGGTATTAGAAGTAGATATTTTTTATTTTAAATTTTGAAAATGTTTAGTAGTGTTACTAGATAAGGAAGTTGAATTTAAATTTAAATTTGTGCAAACAACTAGTGTATGTTTGAACTGAAATTTTTATTATCCATGTTCAAAGTTTCAATTTTAGTGACTTTCTCACATAATATTTTTGTTGGTCTCACACTAACATAAGAGCCTGGGTATCTTTTGATGTCAACATTGAAGTAAATTATGTGTTTTCTGTAATCTATGTAGTGATCATAACTTGTATCAAGTTCTGTTTTTTCATGAAGGATTCAGTAGCTTTTGTCATGCAAAGATACATGGGGTATCACTAATGCACTTCACCAGCATTTTGCATATGGTATTTAAAATTAGAAATGTGTCATTGATGATATTTTTCTCTGTTATTGCAGATGTTGGATGAAAACTACCAGCTGATCAAGACCATCTCAGAGTTCCAGAGTCAAGGGAATGCCCACGAGTGTTATCAGTTAGTGTTTTTATGTATATTTCTTTACATTTGCCATGTCTGAAACATTCAATTTGACAGCACTTGGTGTTTTGTCTAGTATATTATTATAAAATTTAGAAGTTCATGTCAAGTAGGAGGATTACTTGAGCTTCTTTAGTTGCAAAAAATGAGCAGATGGAAAGTCAAGTTGAATATGGGTTAAATGATGCAGTGTCCATGTAATAAGACAAGGATGTTGTGTCCAGCAATATTTTTGCCCATGAAGCTACAATTAGTGTTGTTTGATCTGGCTTCCTTACTAGAAAAGATGCAAAGTGCATAGATAGCACAAGTAGAAGAGTTAAACAGGGTTATTAAATATGATATTGAAATGAAAAACTCGCCTTGGCTGTTATTATTGTAAGTGTTTAGATCTCAAATGTTATATTTTTAATTGATGTCTTGTACTCAGCACCAACTCAGACTAAGTCATGTTTACTTATGAAATAACTCTTCATGGTGTACTCTAGGATTCTAAAGAAATTATTAAGTAGCAGTGTCATGTTAGTCGTGGTATGTTCGACTAAGTACTGAATGAAGATGATGCTTCACTGAGAAATCTGGGTCTTCATGAGTATCTTTGCTGCATGCATTTCTACAAATGTCTGTGTAGCCAAAATCAACACAAATTGATGAACATGAAGAGCATCTATGCCATTCATGCCGATTTGAATAACTTGGTTAAGTAATACGAGCTAGGTTTGTTTCACTTTTTTTGTCGTTTGAGCTGTGGATCATGGGTTAACTTTAGTCATTACTTGCAGGCTGATAGCTTGCTCACAGTAGTGAATATCAGGTGGATTAGCCAACCATTTGCAATCAGTGGCCTCCTAGTCAGGCTCAATGATGGGGATTGACTTCACTCTATCTCACGGACTTCGTGTTCCTCAGAGAATGTGCTGGATTACAGTGTTCAGGTCAGGAGGACCCAATGATGGTGTCTTCTTGTCAACACACCATTAGGGCTGATAAATGGTGGCCCTAGCTACACATTACAGCATCAGTTCACTTGTGCACCTGAGATCGCTTTGTCAGCTACTGTTTGTCTCTTGGAAATAAGTTCAATGGGGGCTGAAGTTAAACGTTTCTTTTGCCACCTGTCTTTCTCTTTTGTTAGAGAAACCATTTATATTGTGTATTTTACAGCCAACAAAAATTTCTATTTTCTTTCTGCACATACTTCATTCTTTAAATATTATCTTTGTAGGAGCCTCAAATACTGAATGTGAAGCTTGAACTCATCTCAAGACAGATGAAATTGTTTATTAATTAATCTATTTGGCAAGGTTGTTAATATTTTAAACTAATTTATTAAATCCTAAATTACTTATTGTGACTGGAACTGAATTTGAGTGAATATTTTTGTCTCTCATATAATTGTATAATCTTTTATATTTGTACATTTTTCAATTATATTTGCTTTGAGCAATGAGTGTAGTCATCTGAGATTATTGGATCTGTACTCTGAGGTACTATAATTTTCTTGTCTCGTATTTGATTTTAATCTCTTTCCTACCATTGTAGGGATGATCAACATTTTTTCAGGTCAAGGTATTCCTACTGCACCTTTGACCTATTGCAAATCATTTTTTGTACATGTTTATGGATTACAATTTGTGTCACTGAATGTACAGGTACCAGCTGAGTCTTCACCATAATCTCACGTATTTGGCTTCTTTTGCTGACACCAGCCAGAACATGGCACAGCTCCTGCCGGTGAGTAGCTGCATCTGTTGCTGCTGGAGGTCTCGCTTGTTTAGCTTATGCGTGGAGCGCAGGATGAAAGGTGCACGCAGTCATGTTTGTGTTAATCGAAATGTCTAGGCACGAATTTTTATACTATTCGTCACGTTATAGGACATTCGTGATAGTGTATGAACTTGTAGTTTTATGTCAGTCTCTGTTATCTATACTGATTCAAATAGACAGTTGCTATTGACTGTAATTTCCATAACAGCGTATCTGTGTATGTAACCATCTGTGTGACCGTGCTATGCTTAGACGGTGCAATTAGTTAAGTCGTGTCTTGAGGATATGTTAACTAATGCTACTCTGCTAACTATCAATTATAATGTTTTGGGTGTAGTTTTTATCTCCTTAGTTAGTGCATGATGTATATAGTTAATTATTTAGATGTTTCTATTTAGTACAACCATAAAAGTTGCTGTTATAATTTTCTTTATCCTGGATTTGACTGAAGATTGTGTGCAGTGGTGATGGTGTGATTGTGTCTGTGTTTTGCTGGATGCCGGCACGTTAGAAAGGTCCATCACTCTATGGTAGCAAATAGGACAGTAATTACTTCTGTGAAGCCTCTAAATTATGTTGGTGTTTGGTGATCACAGCAGTCTTTGTAACCTGACTGTGTTGGACTTTGGCTGAGTGCTTCATAATTATTAAAAGAGTCCACTGTTTTTTTTGTTGCCCCACCAGAAGTGCCATTAAATTGGAAAGTATTGTAGTTTCTGTGTACTTATGAAGAGGGTCAGGTTGTAGTCATCCACTATTATGAGGTAATTCTAAAAAGATTTATAACTTATGATTTCCAACACAGGGCAGTAGTTTGTGTTCAAATACTTAATTTTGATTACAATTTCTTGATTAGGCTAATTAGTATTAGTAACTAAATGAGTTACATGTAGCATTAGTCTTAATATTAGAAAAATTTGTTAAGATCTTCCCAAATCATGATGTGTCATTTAATTATGAATTATTTCTAGCCACCAACTCAAGTGGTCCAAGCAAACAGCAGCAGTGGGGGAGGCAGCGAGGGACCCACCAGTGGGTCCGTGAGTCAAGGAGGCCCACCAGGAGGACAGAGTAACACCCATCCGTCACCCGGTGGACCGTCGTACCCCAGCCAGCAGTCTGGGTATCGTCCCCCGGGCCCACCTAGTATGGGACCTGGGCCCCCTCCCCCTGGAGCTCCTCCTGGAGCAGGCTTCAGGATGCCCTATGGACAGCATGGCCAGGGATCCCCATATCCTCCTCAGCCGTACCCTCCCCACCAGGTAAATGAGTCATACTATGTAGGTACGAGTGTGAGGCCGGACCACACGAGTACGAGTGTGTGGCCGGACCGCACGAGTACGAGTGTGTGGCCGGACCGCACGAGTACGAGGGTGAGGCCGGACCACACGAGTACGAGGGTGAGGCCGGACCACACGAGTACGAGGGTGAGGCCGGACCACACGAGTACGAGGGTGAGGCCGGACCACACGAGCACGAATAGCGGGCGACTGTGACTCGTTCTTATTTCCCTTACGTCACGCGTGTTCAAACTTCATAATGGCATGCTTGTAAAAAATAGCTTAGAAAATTTTTTAGACCACTGCACTGCTGATGAAATATATGAAGTTTTAAAATATGTTTGTCAAATAAAAATTCTTCTGTTAGTTTTTAGTAACATCATTAATCCTGTAATTTATAGCCGACAAAGTTAATGTAGGTAGTTTTGAAAAGAGTGAATTATAGGTCAAGTCTTTAAATATTGACATAAGACGTCTCATCATTTAATCTGTGTGTGTGTGGGTGTGTAGACTGAAACACTATTCCATTCTTCATTCATTATGATTCGTTGTTGGATCATGATGCCTTCAGTTGTGTGTATTGCCATCATTTAGTCAGAGCCTCGACTTGTGAGCGTAGGCTTGTAGACTCGGCTGCTCGTCCTTGTTTACTCGTGCCACATCATATTAGCGGTTTCTTTTCTCTCTCTCACTTGAAGAGTGAGTGAAGGCAAGGTACTGGACCAGGTCCCGCCACAGCTGCGTCACCTACACGCATTCTTAACATTCTGTTGTAGCAGTCGACAGTCCTAACACACCCCGACTTACCTATCACTTCTGACTGTTTTCTATGTATTGGACAACGATCAGTACTATTTTCTAGATGGTTTGAGAAAGCATGAGCGACAACTGAACAGCTGGCTAAGATATTTATTCAAGGCTCTTGTGGGCACTGAACTCGAGTGTAAGAGTAATGTCACACAAAGAATAATATTTGTGTTTTTAAATTCAGTCTTCAGGCGCAATTGAACATGACATTTTAATAGAGGATCTAGATATTTTCTCGTGTAAGCATCTTGTTGGGGCTCTTACCATCGCTCAACATCACTCCTGGCGAGGACCTCAAAGATTTAGATGGTTCATAACCTACTGACCTTGTGCGGATGTCATTAAGTTGATTTTCTCAACGTTGTTTGATGGGACACTTTTAAAGCGGTATCTGGAGTTACGTCATCACTGTACTATGTTTTATTCTGCTTTGTTGAAGTTCATTATATTTTGCTTTCCTCATTTGTTTTTCAAGCATATTTGCTTTTTCAAGCATATTTGCTTTTTCAAGCATATTTGCTTTCTCAAGAATATTTGCTTTTTTAAACATATTTGCTCTTTTAAGCATATTTGCTTTTTTAAGCATATATGCTTTTTTGAGCACCTCATTAACAGTGTTGATGTTCAAGCGTCGCAGCTTTTCAAGCATCGCTGCTTTAATCTCACGGATAATTTTAGATAAGTAAGCACAGCTTGTTGAGGCCAACTCCAGGTTGCAGTATCCAGTAACCCACGCTGTGGTATCATAGTTACGGGATCGCTATCTTGCTGACATCTTCAGCCATGATGCATGAATTATTTAGAGCAACAAATTGTACGTTTTCAGTCAAATGTACTGCAGATTGTAGGGAGGTTTGTGTCTCGAGTTTTCAGTAAAACTTTATTCAATAGCAAAATGTGGTTACTTTCATTTGCACCCTAGATTTTTCATTGATCTTGTGTTTAAAATTCTTCACAATCCAAGCGTTACCGAATATTCAAGAATTTCAAAACATTCCAGATAATATATGACAAAACAGTACATGTGTTTAATAGTATTTCCACTATCTTTTCAAATCGCTAATGATCATTCTAGTACGAAAACGAGTTCTTCTGGAAAATGATTAAAATTGTTAAGAAGAAATCAATTTTCTGTTGACGTAAAGTCATAGGAAAATTACAGTAACGGAGACAAGGGTTTGATGGCAGTCTATTTCTGTTACCAAATGAAGCTGTTGAATTTACTGATGGATTGAACATATGTGTGTAGTTTTGTGATCAAAAAAGGCTATACGATTATCACCATTCACAAGAATGTATTATAAACTTGCTGGTCAGCACTCCTTTCCTCCTTTAAAAGCGTTGTAATGTCAGCAACTGCATTCAGGTGAAGAACAATGACTTGGTCTGAGTTAGCCCTTCTGGAGGGAACCATTCTCCAGATCACTTCGGGATTTTAGCCTTTGTTTTACTTCTATTCAGGGGGTAACGAGAGTGTCAGTATTGATTGCCCTGGGACTTCTCTCGCTTTTCTGCACACGTATTGCGAAACTCTCAATCGAGAGGTTCTCGCGCAAACTTTGCTAACTATCTTATTCGGGACAAGTACTTAGATTAAAACATGACCCATCTCATTAATCATCATGCTAATGTCAAACTGACCGATGATACTTGCAGTACAGGTTCTAGAGGTACTGGTGCTGATGTAAGTACATCGCTGTCCATAACTCGAGATACGACGTGGCTGTTTTGTGTGCAGTATGGTTCACAAGGTGGCTACCCGAGCTCCGCAGGCGCCCCTTCTGGTGGACCACCGCAGAGTGTGAAGGGGGGCTACGGCACTCCCCCACCTCCCACTTCTACCCCCTCCTCGTATCCTTCCTACCCACCACAACCCTCTCAGGGCCCTCACTCCTCCCAGCCCACTCACTCCTCACTCCCTCATCCCTCCCCCCAAAGCTCTCAAGCTCCCCCACAGTCTTCTCAGTCTGGACCACCTTATGGCAATCAGCCCTCAGGTGGCTCAGCTCCTCCGGCATCAGCTGAATACTCGGGTCAGCAGCCGTCAGCTCCTGTCAGCTCATCAGCTTCTGCTGGCAACCACCAGTCAGTAAGCTCCTCCCCTTTCCCCAGCGGTGGGGTAGGGTATCCCCCGTCTTCCCAGCCCTACTCCCTGCCCTCTGGCCAGCCCTATCCGCCCCCCGGGCAACCCTACCCCCCAATGTCAGCGTCAGCGCCTTCTTCAGGTCCTGCTACGTCGTCCTCACAGCCCACCCCTCCGCCCACGTCTGTGAACTCTTCCTCTACCTCCTCTACTCC
>VCRD01008492.1:0-12491 GCA_006783055.1 Trinorchestia longiramus
GTCCCTTCACTCTCAACCTACTTCCCTCCTCCTATCCGCCAACCCACCCGAGCCTCCCTGCAACCCCGAGTCTCCCCCGAATCCCCCGCTAGGCTAACAACAGGGGGCAGTTAACTCAAGGACCACAATTTTGCTATTTTTCAACACATTAATAGAGAAAAAATATTCAATAGTATTCCGAAATATATATACTTAGCATACATTTGAGAACACAACTTTTACAAACCATCCCATTCAGACCAAGACTGAGATGTAAAATACTGTCTCTCAATGTTACATCACAGCATTTTGGAACTAAGTCTAACACAAAACAATACATGAAATAAATTCTATACAACAGCCTTGTGTTCATACATAAAGAGCTGCTCAAGTGAACTTTGTACCCAAAACAGTAGTGCATCAGTTTGTCAACTACGTACAGCCCAAGCAGGACTTAAATACTAAAGAAATTGAATTCAATATAATTTAATACACTTAAATCCTATTATATACCAAGATACACTTAACTAAAAATGAGAAAATAATTGAAATAAGCTATAAGTTATCCCTAGTGAATAACAATAAGTAACAAGAAATTAATATCAAAGACTGAAGATAATATACCTGAACTAAGGTGTTGAAGTTGTCCAACTTGTCCTTGGACTCCTTGAGGAAAGAGATTAAAATTTCAGTGATGTTCTTTGAGGCCATGGTGTTGATACTCACCTGCTGCAGCACCTGCAAACAACAGAGCACAGGTAATAAACAAATTAATTAAAGAAAATGAGCAATCCTTTAAAAACATCTAACAATTAATTCTACATGTATCAAAAATTCAGTAAACATTTCTCACATGTTATACATAGAATATTTTAAATTTAACCTTTAAGATTCACAAGAAAGACCAGTGCATCCCCATTACCTCACCAATACTACCTTAGAATCAACTGCTTCATAGAGCATCCCAGTACCTTAGCCATACTAGCATCAGCCCTCATATTGCATTCCTATTATTTTAGCAATATTCCCTTCGCATCAACTTCCCATAGTTGAAAGAAAGGACCAAAAGAAACCATAGTAAATAAATTCAAAAATTAGAAATACTTTATTTTTTGAAGACCAGTGGAAGGTGTACTTAACCTAGTGCAAAACCCTGCCTGTCATGCATCTAGACCATTTCTGACAACTGTAACAGCTGTTTCACTGTAATACAAATTGCAAGTTTGATATATTCAGAATAAAATTTTAACAGGAGCTGCAATTCTAAGACACATGGCTGCATTGTCTAATGTGAGTTCTTATTCATGCCCTCAAACTAGCAAAGTCATAATAAGGTCTAGGGAAACTAAGTTAGTGAAGAACTAACAAGTTCAATACTGATATTAACACCAAATTTTGTTTTTTATGGCAACATGGTCTCTTATCCTAGAGTGATTTTTAAAATTTTGGGAATAATCATGACCTTCATGGAAAATTAGAAGTTAACACTGCAACATTTTTTAAATGCTAAACAATGTATTTCCATATTTTCATTCAATTATCAAGTACTGCTAACAGTTTACAACATGCTTCTAGCTGCCCAAGTCTCAATAACCTATACACTCAAATACTTGGACATGAAATACATGATACTTGAAGGATATCAAATACATGATACTTGGAGGATATGCCCCACCTAAGACTTATTAAGAGGTCAACTTTAAACCAATGTCTTGTATGCTAAAACATGAAAAATATAAATATTTAATAAATTATTTGTTTTACAACATATACATATATTAGTAAAATAGAGAAATAGAAGTATGTACATGTTATGGACATCTTGTTGATTGAAGCCTTAAGCAAATATTTTCAGAAATAATTTTGAAATTAGTCTTCAAATATTTTCATTAAGATTATATTGAAAATAGAATACTTCTTTTTAGAATCACACTTCAGATTCTAGAATGTTAAATCTTGGTGACCTATAAAACAGCTCAAATCTTTCATAAGAATTAATATTTAATCTATTCATTTCTCCAGTGGCTAGAACTTTAATGCCTTTGATTTTTACTGAAGACACTAGAGACTAAGATCAGGTAACACTTAGAAACTAACACAAAAACCTTTTCTCCTGATTCAGTACATTTTCAGTAATGCTCACTAGGCAAAAAGTATTAAAATATTACCATGAATAAATTTAATGATTAGATTAGAACATACAGTGGCTACAAAAAATATTACATGATCACTGTTAAAAATTATGCAAGAGAAAATGTGCATCGATTGCAGATGTATTGTTGCCATAAGAAAAGTGAGCAGAGCTTGTGTTGACAGAGTATAGCAGAGCCTACATCACTCTGCTGCTTTATTAAAAATACTAATTTCATTATATTCACATATACCACACAATTATATTTTATCATAATTTTTAAATGTTAGCAGACAATACAACCAAACGTGAATAACTCAAGTTTTTAGTAAGCTCAACTGAAGTTACAGTTCAAAATAGTACGTAGTATATATTCTACATTGCCTAACACTTAAAAAAAAATTAACTTCCAGCAGTATATTTCGTAAGTGATTGTGAAGTCCTTCAATTTTTTTGCTTGAAACCTTTAGATAAAAATCTAAAGCACGATCACTTAATGATCATTTAACATCTGAACAGCATCAATATGAAATAGAATGATGAATTCTTGGGTCACTACATTTTAATTGACTTCTAACTAATAATAAATGCTGTTACACAACACACCTGTAAAAAATATAACTAATCAAAATAATTATTTCAATCCATATCACACGGTCGCAAATCTTGCACAGAAATTCATCTACTACCACATTACACTAACGCGGCAAACGATTTGAAATCAGCCAATCGGTGTCAAGTCAATAATATTGTTGAGCTCCCATATCATCTGTACCACAACATTGGAAAGTCTTCAACAACGCATTTCGCATCGCATGACATATATGGATGATTTTGAGCAATTTGTTACAGGCATATGTTCTAAATTCCAATTTCATGAAGAGATGAATTTAATTTTTTAATTTCGAAAATTTATTCGAACTTATCACCCTAAGATTTTTTTGGGCATATCAAAGCTATGCTGAAGCTCAACGGGAAAATTTTTGGCAAACATCATTTCGAAGTTTTAATTTTAAAGTTTCCTTTAGAAAATTATTTTCAGCTTCAGCCAGTTATATTTTCAATTCGTTGGAAACAAAGTAAAATCAACATTTGAAGTTCATGACCGTTAACGTAGAGTAGTCTGCGTTGCAGCCACCGTGGTCGAGTGGTCTGCGGCCTGTGTTTGGTATCAGGTCTCTGCTTCGGGCAGTCAGACCGCGGGTTCGAAACCCGGCAATGAATACGAGCTGTTTCTCGTTTCGCGCCGTGAGCTCGCACTTATCGGCAAGCCCTCAACTCAACTCCCCGCCCATGGACACAACCCAGGATCGTCGCATGGAGCTCACCATCATTCTTACTCTAAGAATGTTAACCTTAAGAATTTGAAAAACCAATGTACTAATGTCTATGTACTGTGTACTTGATTGGAAATAAAGTTGTTTGTTTGTTTTATTTCGTGAAGTTCAGAACGCTCATATTCCCCTTTCCGTTTCACCCCTATACTTAAGCACACCCTATGCTAAATTCTCTCTCAAACCTTTCCTACTGATACCGATCGACCGAACTGGTCTCGGACTCTCTACCAAGCGTTTCCAAGCTCAACATCTCCACCAAAAACTCTCATCACCTGAACAACTCAACTCATAGCCAACAGCAGAGCAGAAGCAGCAGAAACCAACCATCCTGTGCGCGGACAGGATGGGCTCAAACAACCAACGCGCTAACAAGAAGTGCACGCGCTTTAACTCGCCACGCGCTCCAATTCGACACGTCCCGGCAAGATGTCAATACGCCAGTACTAGACGTCAAGACGTGCGCGGCGAAGAACGAATAATCAAGAACTAATATAATATTCAAAAGCATTAATAAAAACTATTAAACTCGTCCTGCTTCTAATTGCCTTCTGTCCTACTGGGTTCCTCGACGGTCCCTTACTCCATCAGGCTCTGACTCCGAGTAAGATATGAGATAAAGATATTCAATGTCCGCTCGGAGATGAGATTTCTGAGGGTTGGGACTGAAGAGTGATAAAAGAGATCATTATAAGGCTCTCTCGCTCATGTTCATATTTACTACATTCTAGGACTAGATGTTCAACTATTTCCTCTATTCCTCTGTTACACTGCAAACATAACCTTGTATTCCCCTAATTCCACCTCCATGTACGCCTATTCACACTCAATGCCTTACATCTGACGGCAAACAAGAGTTGGCTGCCAAAACTTCCATCATAAAATATTTCAAACCTTGGTACATTCTTACTGGCATACCAAATTGAAGTAGTTTTCCCAATCATACAACGCTTTCATTTGTTCGGACCATACTCTCTAGTTAGTTTTTCAATTTCTTTCTTCCACTTATTGCAATCCCACTTGTCTACCTCCATGATTTCTCAGTAACCAATCGTCCATAGGTCTTCCAATCTTAACACGAACAACGTTCTGAATCTTTAGTTTTCTTGCATGTCCCCAGCAAATTTCTCAATGTCCCCAGCTCAATTCTCACCTTATAATTCAACATAGCCTTTCCAGCGGATCCAAAGGAAGAATAATATAGCACTTAGGGAAATTAATAACAGTCGAAATCCCGATATTTTGACCCTTGTAAATCAAGACTTTATTAAATCGAAGCGGTTACTTTGAAGTAAAACCACTAGACAATGTTTTCATTGAAAAAAACGACATGCGCAGAGCCGACCACAAGAACAATGGAGGCTACTAGCAGCCCTTTAGCATAGTAGCCGCCATGACTGAGCAATCCACCATCTGCTCATTCCTGCAAACATGACCTATGTTCTCTTATAACTTCAGTCTTGGGAAATAAAGATTAATTACAGCAGAACGCCATCCAAAATTGTCTAAAATTACGCATGTGACTACACATTACGCACACCGGGTTTTGAGTTCGTTGCTCCTAAATTGCAAACTTAAACACAAATTAAACGAAACACAAGTCTAGGCGTCAAATACCAGTCATAGCATCACCCAAATGACAGTAATAAAAATATTTAACACAGAAGTAATAGTCAAGCGATGATCTTTAAGCAAAATACCATCAACTAAATCAAGTAACTCAACCGTACAGAACACTTGAGGAGAGTAACGGAGCTATAAAGCATTACAAACTTCAAAACCGAATAGACTTAGGATGTAAATTAAGAG
Source organism: Trinorchestia longiramus (assembly GCA_006783055.1). Lineage (NCBI taxonomy): Eukaryota > Metazoa > Arthropoda > Malacostraca > Amphipoda > Talitridae > Trinorchestia > Trinorchestia longiramus. Next base: position 5,254 of record VCRD01008492.1, read on the forward strand.
GTTTCATATATTAGGAGGTAATGGGAAAAGTTTTTGATTTCGATGAGGCGTTTGTTACGGATGTTACACACAGATCATCGAAAAAGTAGTAGTAATTTTCTTCAATGATGTTAAGAATCCTGAAAATATACGAGCATATTTTAATTTTCCAACATTTCTTTTATGGAGCAAGGACAAATCTTATTTCTATGGTAACATTTCTATAAGCAAGTTAAGTTTATATGAATTTATATAACAGCCGTTTTCCATTTACCTGGATGTCTTTGGGAAACCATGATGAATAGGTCCTAATACGCTTAAAAACGAATGAACTTCTGCATAACACATGAGAAAATGAATACATAATAATGTACCAGAGACCACACGAGAAACAGAATCATAAACAGAACCATCACCTGTTGTACCTACAGGTTGGAACTTCACCAAGGGAGCTTTAATTTCAGAACAATTTCAAAATTTCGGATAAATTGTAATACGGACTCGTCCAATAAAGTATCAACATATGAGCATATTAAAAAAAAGAAAATGGAGATTGGTAAAATTGCATCTATTCTGAAACGAATGTCCTTATCTCACGAAGTCGTGTTATGTTTCAAGGAGGAAATAACACTTGGACATTTTTGATTGGGATACGTGCAGCAGATACTTCATTAAACATAAGAAACAACGGAAACTTAGATAAGCTACCAGGCACATAAAACACAACTGATCACAAAAATACAAACCTACAATATAGATACCCAAAACGAAACACTCATAATTGAAAATCGCAATAAAGGATACAGAAAAAGTCAGCAAACAAACATTTAAAATTATGAGCTTCACATTTTGCTTAGAGCAAAATTCGTTTTTACTACCACGTGGTGCTCATTACTAGACCGAAGAGCTGTAGCAGATTTGTTGAAAGTATAAGGCTGTTAGGGTCATTAAGGACACATTTACTTGGTGACAATTAAAATTTAAGCACTGTCCCTGAGTGGTCCACACATTTAGGACACATTCACTGTGTAAACAAGCCGTCCCAGAAAGTAGCCCGCACACAGGTAGCACAAGCGAGCTCGCGTGACCACCCACAATAGGATTCCAACATGAAATGGGAATTTCCATTTTACGAACTTTGTATGGCATTAGTCAGCACTTGTTCTGGGTATTTTCACTCTCATGACACGCAACGTCTCATATCAGCTCATTTCAAGTATCGTGAGAGCCACAACAGGGGAATTAAGAGTGATAAACCTACAAGTTCAGTTCAGAGGAATGAAAGTTCCTATAAAGAGAATCTAAAATTGAGGTCAATTCTCTTCTACTGTGTTCCTAAATTCACGATACCAGGTGCACTACAAAATATAGAAAGTGACAACGTTTATTGAACGTGTTCCCTAGACCAAAATCGACAGCAGCAGATAGAGCGACTTGAGCAGCTAAGCTGTTGACTACATTCCATCGAATCGAAGCTCGCTTTCCTCTACACAGTCCAGCAAGGTTCATCTGTTCCCACGTGGTTGGTCAAAGCTTATTTGTTTCCACGCAATCGATCAAGGCTCAGCCGTGGCAAGTGTGTGCAGCATTCACTTCACGCTGGATGTGCTGCTTTGTTCTACCTGGCTGCAGAGCCCTTTCGCTACACAAAGAAAGTTACCTGGAGTGCTACTTCCACAGCACACAGAGTGACACTATGCAATAAACGAAAAATGGACAGTTTGGAATTCACAGCCTCTTCTATTATACTATAACGTTCAGAACAGGCACAGCAGGAAGCTGACTCTCCAAAAAGCGACTAAGTCTGATTTTTGAAGGATAGCAGTACTGTTACCAGCATTTAACTTTGCAACACACTTAAAGTATACGACGATAGAAAACTGTAACACGGAAGACAACGCATCAAAGTGATTATTTATGTACGTTATATTATAAAAGTATATATTAATTAAGTTCTCTCAGCAGCAAATTGCGTTACGTTTCGGCTCGAAACAAAACAGACCCATCATATAATCTCTGCGAATTGGTCCGCATTTACTCTAAACATAACTGTTGTAGATCTTATAGCACAGTGAATAGCATAGAGGACCTGTGGGGAAAAACCGTGCATTTCCCCATACAAAACGAGCGTTCCCAGGAGGCCTGTTATCCTCACACAAAAAAAACTATCGGTACACCAGACTGAGAGCGCCTTGATCAAAAATACGGACTGATAACAGAAAGATCTCGCACCGAAAATATGAAGACATTCGGTGACAGCAGCGAAATCAATGCAGTTAAGTGAATCATTTGAATTCAAACAAGTTTTAGTGTACATATATACTGTGTATAGAAAAATATATGGTCATCTAACTTAAGAGACTCGTTGAACACAATTATGTAACGAAGATAATTATACAATGACGTATTGACACGAAAGGAAAAGTGCCAGAACATTCATGCTTTGAATCAAAATTGGAATGACAATGGAAATTCATAAAATGCAAGATAAAAAAGACAGTCGACGGATATATTTCTCCTTATTCGAGTGACCAGACAAGCATAAATCTCCCCGGAGCACCAGAAGACACGCAAGCCAGGGAACCACAACACAACCTGCGTAATTACGAGCAGTTATTATTGATACCGTAAAATACCGGGCCTATCTCACTCGGACGAGGCGCGTATACCTGAAAAGAAGAGTACCAACACGGGAAATAGACAGGAACAGGAAACAGAAGCCAATCACTCGGGCACGCCGTCGGAAAAAGGAGTGTAAATAACTTTTACATCAAAATTAACGCTAATGTAGACTCATAACCGATTATCACAAACAATAGTGGGTAAAATTGACTGGTATCTATCGGACATAAGGCAAAATGGAGAAAATTCCACAGTAATGCGCTGAACTATTGTCAAAGTTCACAGAATTCAGTGATGTTGAAACGAGCCAATATAATAAGAAAAATATTCAACTTACAGGATAGGCTATGCAAAATTCACGACTCTGATGTATCCCAATACAGTCCAATATATTACCTTGGTATTTTTATAGTTGAATTGGACTTTCAAATGTGACAAACTGGAGTTTAAAATTTAAATAAAATTAAATGTTTAAAAACAGACACACTCTAATATACCTTATGCTAAGTGTACATTGGTAAAGAGCAAGAAGTATTTCGTAAATAGAAATTCGATGAGTAGAATTTCCATGACAAAAGGGAGATGAGGAGAATAAAACTGTCAAACTATCAGGTTATCCCATAAGTTCTGTCCGAATGTTCATTCATGAAGCACCCACTTTCCCAGTTTAGGAACTTTTTCAAGTTTTTGAAGATGACGAACAGTTGTATGGTTTGAACTGAGAACTACTGCCAATTCTTCAATTGATAAAACAGGATTTTCTTGAAGGGCTGCTTCAAGAAGCCTTGTATCAAACTCAACTGGACGTCCAGTTTCAAGGGTGAAATCTCCAACTCTGAATTTCGAAAACCATCTTCTGCAAGTTCTTTCATTCACACATTCTTCTCCATAAAGTGATTGAATGTTTATAGCCGCTTTGGCTGCTGAGTTTCCTTTCTTGAACTCATAAAGCACTATGTGCCTCAAATGATTCTTGGTACTTTCATGTTGGCTGGGTTTTAATCAAATAAAGTTTCATTTTATTGTTCTCTGAAATAAAATTAGATCAGTTTAAATGCATCTAAAATAAAAACAATGTTCAGCTCCATTAGACATTATGTCTAATGGAGCTGAACATTGTTTTTATTTTAGATGCATTTAAACTGATCTAATTTTATTTTAGATAACAATAAAATTAAATTTTGTTTGATTAAAACCCTGCTAACATGACAGTACCCAAGAATCATTTGAGGCACATAGTGCTTTATGACTTCAAGAAAAGACACAAACGTTTTTAAGTTTTATTCAATTTAAAAAAAGGTAAAATTCGGACAAAACTTATGGAATGACCTGGCATAAGAAAATTAACCTGTTAAGCGTTATTTACATCATATGATGTTTGTACGAGTTGCATTGTACTGGCAATTTACATCATATGATGTAGATGCGCGACGGTACCACAGCGGCGTTAACATCATATGATGTTATGTTTATTCGTTCAATTAGTGTTGTTATTACTGTCATATTACAATTGTATTATGACAATAGTATTATTACTGTCGAGTGAGCGGTGACCGTTAACAGGTTAATACACGAAACAAGAACAAAATCTAAATAAAATATTATTCAAATACAATAGAAAAATAAAAAGTTTCATTTGCCCATAAATAATATGATATTCGTTATCTGCTACGTCTGGAAGAAACATCTACGTGAGACCCTTACATCAAATGACTTTTTCTGCACTAAGCTAATGCTCCAAATAAAAACAACACTAAAACAGGAACAACGTTTGTGCTGTTGCTACCAAGCAACTCAAGTACTGCATCATTGAAAATAGCTAAAAGCAACAGCTACCACGTACTAAAGAGCCCGAACTTAAGCTAAACTAATATTTAAGCTTAAAAAACGACTCCCCTTGCACCGCAAGCGCTATAGAAAAACTGATGCCTTTAGTAATTAAGTACTTGCAGAGGCAAGGTGCTCGTACCATGTTCTCAGTTCTCAGAGTTACGACATCATTCATGGTTATGCTGAGACAGTGAAGAACAATCGAATAGTAATACAAGGAAAATTTTATGGTGACGAAAATGTAGTGAATTTGCAACACAGCGATATTGAAGTTCAACCATGTTTTGCTTTTCTTTTCCATCTAATTTTTTAAAAGGACGTTGTCTATAAACTAGGAGTTCAATCTTGCGCTGAAGTAGCTAGTCGAGAAAATTTTCAGCAAATCTAAAGGCATGAAGCGAATAAGAGATTCTCTCGGACTGCAGAGACACAACATTTCTCATGAAGAGCACACTTCTCCATCACTGAAGGAGTTATTAAGTAACAGCCTTGAATGAGCCTCATGTTTAATGACCTCCATTATTAGATTGAACTGGAGGCGCCGATGGCTTGCGTTAACAGACCATGTAACGTCCAAAAAATTAATTTTTAAAACCAAAACATGAAAGGGAAATTGTGCTTGTTTTTATACTGGGGCATCGTAAGCAGAAGCGTTGTCTTATTTTGATAAAATACTTCAATTTTAATTCTTATGGAAGAACATCCCATCATAACTTACAACGAAACCATGTTAACTGAAGTGAAGTTTCAGCCACTAAGTTTCTCAACAAAAGTTGATAAACAGGAAAGCCAAAGAAGCACAAACACAAACGTTACCACTCTTTTAAATTCCACCATGAAATTCACGACACAGTTTGATCTTGAACTCTTGACGTCCACACTTACAACTAAGGAAAGAAATAAACAACAATAGCAGACTTGTGAAATATAGACTTTCAAAAGTCCCTTTCACTTGATCGTTCGGCAGACAGATGAGAATAATTATTTACTGGCTAGTCATATGAGTGCATTTACATCTCGTCGGGATAGTCCTGATCTTGTCGCCTTTTCCTCTTCGTGCGGCGGTGTTGCCAGAGCAAGTGTCGTGACCCGAGCATCTCCTGCTGCAGCGCCTGCATGTCCATGCGTGTCTTGCTCTGCAATGTAGAGAGTACGTGCAGTTATCCAGGCAATTATGAGAGCACGTCCAGTTATCCTGACAATTATGAGAGCACGTCCAGTTATCCTGACAATTATGAGAGCACGTCCAGTTATCCTGACAATTATGAGAGCACGTCCAGTTATCCTGACAATTATGAGAGCACGTCCAGTTATCCTGACAATTATTACGGCCTCGCGCTAATAAATACTAAGATATAAAGCAGCGAGTTAGAGACATAAAAAATACGGAACATTTTCAAGAGAATACAAAATAAAGATCTAAAGTAACAAAAATAATTTGGTCTACACACGGTGAGAAACAAGAACGCAAGTAAATGGCATAGTGTGGAAGCACAGATTAGCTACCAGGCACAGGACACACGATAACAAACAGAGTAAGAGGATCCGTTATACAGCTTCAAGCATTTTGTGTTCAGCAAAGCAATAACACACAGTTATGAGCACACAGAACTCCGTTCCAACCAAACAGAACTCTGTTTTAATGACAGAATTCGGTTTTTATCAGACAGAACTAGGTAAAAATGAGACCGAACTAGGTAAAAATGAGACCTAACTAGGTAAAAATGAGACCGAACTAGGTAAAAATGAGACCGAACTAGGTAAAAATGAGACCNATAAATCTCCCCGGAGCACCAGAAGACACGCAAGCCAGGGAACCACAACACAACCTGCGTAATTACGAGCAGTTATTATTGATACAGTAAAATACCGGGCCTATCTCACTCGGACGAGGCGCGTATACCTGAAAAGAAGAGTACCAATACGGGAAATAAACAGGAACAGGAAACAGAAGCCAAGCACTCGGGCACACCATCGGAAAAAGGAGTGTAAATAACTTTTTAATCGAAATAACGCTAATTGTAGACTCATAACCGATTATCACAAAAAATAGTGGGTAAAATTTACTGGTATCTATCGGACATAAGGCAAAATGGAGAAAATTACACAGTAATGCGCTGAACTATAGTCAAAGTTCACAGAATTCAGTGATGTTGAAACGAGCCAATATAATAAGAAAAATATTTAACTTACAGGATAGGCTATGCAAAATTCACGACTCGGATGTATCCCAATAAAGTCCAATATATTACCTTGGTATTCTTATAGTTGAATTGGACTTTCAAATGTGACAACCTGGAGTTTAAAATTTAAATAAAATTAAATGTCTAAAAGCAGAGACACACTAATATACTCTATGCTAAGTGAACATTGGTAAAGAGCAAGAAGTATTTCGTAAATAGAAATTCGATGAGTAGAATTTCCATGACAAAAGAGAGATGAGGAGAATAAAACTATCAAACTATCAGGTTATCCCATAAGTTCTGTCCGAATTTTCATTCATGAAGCACCCACTTTCCAAGTTTAGAAACTTTTTCAGGTTTTTGAAGATGACGAACAGTTGTATGGTTTGAACTGAGAACCACTGCCAATTCTTCAATTGATAAAGCAGGATTTTCTTGAAGGGCTGCTTCAAGAAGCCTTGTATCAAACTCAACTGGACGTCCGGTTTCAAGGGTGAAATCTCCAACTCTGAATTTCGAAAACCATCTTCTGCAAGTTCTTTCATTCATACATTCCTCTCCATAAACCGATTGAATATTTCTAGCCGCTTTGGCTGCTGAGTTTCCTTTCTTGAACTCATAAAG
>VCRD01008493.1:5637-17430 GCA_006783055.1 Trinorchestia longiramus
GACAGAGACAGACAGACAGAGACAGACAGAGACAGACAGACAGAGACAGACAGACAGACAGACAGACAGTCAGAGACAGACAGACAGAGACAGACAGACCGACAGACATACACAGAGACACACACAGGCAGACAAACACTGACAGACAGACACTGACAGACAGACAGAGACAGACAGCACAGGTGTATCAGACTAAGATCATATCGCAGTACACAGCTCATGAAAGCCTTGCTTCGATTTAGTCCATATTTTTAGAAGGAAGATATTGATCCTGTTTATTTGCCTGCTGCTCTCGCCCTCAGCATGCATATGTGAGGATTGCAGCACACAGAGACGAGCAGCAGCATCACTAGTCTTAAGATGTTAGTGTTAACACTTGACAACCCAATCATTACAATTAACGGCAATTAACAATACCAATTTCAATGAACATTTGGAAACACAATGTGGTGCTGTACTGTGTGGTGCTGTACTGTGTGGTGCTGTACTGTGTGGTGCTGTATTGTGTGGTGCTGTACAGTGTAGTACATCAGAACACAGTGGGCTTAAATGCAGTGGAATTAACAAGAACAAGAAGGTGTGCTGTATACGCCAGAGTTACACAGTTTAGTGATCACAACAGAACGGAACATGCAAAGCAGTACCAACATTCTGTCCAATTAAGTTCAACCCAAGGAGTAGCTGCGACACAAATCACAGAGATACACAATTAACAGTCAGGGCGAGGAAAAATCTCTCATGTTTGTAGGTTTAATGAAAGCCAACGAAAAAATAACGCAAAACGTGTTTTCATTTTTCAAATATGGATATACTAACACTATTCCGGTTGTGCTCTCTTCATTCTATTTTACCGTATTTTTTGTTCGCTATTCTATTTTTATTTTATTAGACCTACAAACGCGCGAGATCATGAACCGTATGGCAGTGGTTCCCAAGCTTTTTATCGCCGCCTCAACGTTTGATAGTTTTACCATTAATCTCTCGTCCATGGAAAGTCGCACAATTTCGAGAGAAATATCATTCATCACAACAAATAAGACGGAAATAATTAAATATTTCTTGTGCGGTCCGGTACCATTTGATCCACGGACCGGTACCATTTGATCCACGGACCGGTACCATTTGATCCACGGACCGGTACCATTTGATCCACGGACCGGTACCATTTGATCCACGGACCGGTGCCGGTCCGCGGCCCGAGAGTTGGAGACCACTGCTGTATGGCAACCAAGCAACTTCAAACCAAATATATGAGATGATTTCACGGCGCCGTGTATCTTTAAAAACCAATTCTGTTACATTTCTTATGCACCAACTTTACTGGAAATATACGTTTTTTTATGTAAGAGAGCAGAACTCGGTCCAGCACAACAAAAGAAATAATGCAAGTCGAGTGGTCTACGGTTTGTGTTGTGTATCAGGTCTCTGCTTCGTGCGGAAAGACTGCGGGTTCGAACCCGGCCGTGAACACGAGATGTTTCTCGTTGCTTCTTCGTGCCGTGATCTCACACATATCGGTAAGGCTTACATCAGTCATGGCCCATGGACACGCCCATCAAACCTCCCGGGATCATGGAGCATCAGCATCACCTCTACTCTAAGAATGTTAGCCTTAAGAATTTGAAAAACCAATGTACTAAATGTCTATGTACTGTGTACTCGATTGGAAATAAAGATTGTTTTTTAAGATTGTTTGTTTACCTGCTCTGACGCCACAAGAACGTCTGTATGGAGAGAGGCACAGCTACATCTTCAGCTGGCGAGTCGTCGTCCGGGTGTCTTCTTTTAGTCATCTTCACTGCTTCTTGTTCTCCTTCTTCTTCTTGTTCTTGTTCTTCTTCACTTCTTCTTTTTGTTCTTGTTGTTGTTTTTCTTGTTCTTCTTCACTTCTTCTTCTTGTTCTTCTTGTTCTTCTTTTTCTTCTTCTTTTTGTTCTTCTTGTTCTTGTTTCAGATTTATTAGAGCTTTAGAGACGAGTGGATGTAGCTCTACGCTTTCAGGGAAGTTTGACGCGTTTCCTGCGGTTGCCTAGCCGGTGCAAACCTTTACTTTGTACACACAGTCCCTAGAAAACTTTGAAAAAATTACAGAACCTAACGTGAGTGACCCACCGGTGGGTCACTGCGCAGGAAATATGTTATTGTTACGCTGAGCTTCAGTAGCCGGACTGGAAAAAGTTACAGCAGGTTTATTCGGCGCAATTAATTCCACTCGAAGAATGAATAGATTCTACTATTCACTTTGTGATTCTGCCTGACCGTCACTGAGCCGTCACTGAGTTGTCACTGAGCCGTCACTGAGCCGTCACTGAGCCGTCACTGAGCCGTCACTGAGCCGTCACTGAGCCGTCACTGAGCCGTCACTGAGCTGTCACTGAGCCGTAACTAAGCCGTAACTAAGCCGTAACTGAGTTGTCACTAGCTAAAATTTCTGTGAGTAAGAAGCTTTAATTGAGTCATACCTTGTTCTTCACTCGGCCATAACTTGAGTGTAACCTGAACTTCCATCTACTTTACTGAACTTTCAAACTGTGTTAACTTGAACTTCAGAGGAACTTCACTTAGCCAAAACTTGGTCATCGAGCCATAACTTGGTTATCAATGAGCCATAATTAGACTATCATTGAGCCATAAATTAGCCATCATTGGACGATAACTTGCTTATAATTGAGCCATAACTTGGCCATAATTAAGCCATAATCTGACAGTCATTGAGCCATAAATTGGCCATCACTTGAAATTTATAGTGTCGTCAGACGGCTTTCATTGTTTCTTTTTACTTTTTGAATGGGATTTTGAACTGGTCTTCTACCTCTTCACGCTAGACTTCACTGGGCTATTTGAAGGCCTTTCTAAAGACTATGTGGCCGTCACTTGGCCTTCATTCACATTCCAGTGCGTCTTTGCTGAGCCAGCACTCTGTTGTTCCACTGGACACTGTGTTCTTATTTACAATGCACCATTCTTCTCAAATATTTCACTCGTAGCATGGATACGCAGAATCAATTCGTAACGCCAACTTGGATTTGTTAAATTGTCGTTATTTTCCATTTTCTCCAGACATTTAAGCATCGTACGGCTAAAATAAATGTAGTTTACACCTGAAGGAGTTTCTTCAGATAATTTCCTAATATGTTCAAATTCGTGTGCCTGAGCGCACTTCCCGGCTAATTAAACACAGAAAACATATATTCCACACAAACAATTTAATGAAATAAAGTAATTCATATTTATTTCATTCCTTAATGCAAAAATGAAGATTTCAATAAATAAAATAATGCAGCAAAATTTCAATACACAATATATGCGATGCTATAACGGGATATCCGTAAAACAATTGCGAACAAATGAATATATTTAGGGATAGACTCTAACATACCTGAAACAAACAGAAGTAGCATCATGTTTCTATTAAAATATTAAAAAAATAGGAGAATGATGAAGTCCACATGGATTTCCAATTATAAACCGTTACGAATTATTTTTTTCTTAAACTTTCAAGCTCCTAAAAAATTTAAAATTCCCTCCAAAGAAGACTACGTTTACAAATCCAATGCTGAACTTAGAAAACCTAAAATTGTTACAAAAATTACTACCTAGAAATAATCTGCACGAATTTTTGTTCGTGTTAAATCATAAGAACACGAAATAGTCTTGTGACTATTGAAATTATCAATTCAAAAATGCAGAAATTAGTGCGATGAAAACGTGATACAATAAAAACAAAATACCGATGGTGAGAATACAGGATGTGACAACATAACTTCCTTTTTTGAAATGCAATTTCTTTTGAAAAAGGAAATTATCTTGCCGTACCCTATAACTACGTAATGTATGTAAAACATGCAAGCGCATTTTAATGTGTAATGCAAACGACAGTTAGGAGAGAACAGAACTGTTGAAGTGAGTTGAGAGCACCAGTAACGAGACTTGGTTTTGAAAAAATGACCTTTTGATTCTCGAATCATTAGAAAACGATAACATTCAAAATTTTGATTGCACAAAAACGGAAGGTCTCTAACCACTGTTCACTATCAAAAGCACCATAAAATAGAAATTGATTCAATTATGTTTCTTTCTTTTGTAATTCGCCATTCGCCTTTTGTTTTTCGCCATAAGATCAGATGCTGAACCAAGCAATCTGATCATGAAGCAGAAGCTGCAACATTTCAATCATCACCACAGCGGGGATCCCCCAAACTTCAAGTGATGGATTTAGGGGACCACCTAGGAATTTTAAACTAAAAGCCACCCGCTAGCCCGTCTCGCTCAAATTTGCTGTTGATAAAGACGATACTTCCGTCAGGCGAAATCTAAACTATTGAAAGAGCAAGGAAAATTTCCTCAAGAGATAGTGGAAACTCCCTAAAGAGAAAGTGGAGACCTCAAGAGAAAGTGGAAATCTCAAAAGAAAGTGGAAATCTCAAAAGAAAGTGGAAACCCCAAGGGAAATTAGAAACTCCAAGAGGAAGTGAAACCTTTCTCAAGAGGAATTGGGGACCTCCGCCAGAGAAAGTGAAAAAATTTTCGATGGTAAATGAAAACCTTTTCCTTCTTTGCAGAACTAAGAAGCCTTCAGGGAGAATGGAAACCTTTCCAAGGAAAGAGGAAACATACAGGAAAAGAACACAGCAACAGGACAACTTATCTTCTTGGTAAAGTTTACTTTGTTCAATTTCTATAGAAATAAGGGTTCATCGACGCACAACTGTTGTGCTGTGTAGTGCAGCGCTAGCTCACGCTAACAAACCTAGCTACCAAAACTAATTGTCTCTGAGGCTTCATAAGGAGGTGCAGCTGCATAACACCGAAGCAAAAACACTATAATTCCCTTCGTATTCAGGACAGTTCGATTAACTGCAACCCCACTACAAGTTCCGTTAACTGCATCCACCGACGTTATTTTTCTGGTGTACAGTATTTTCAATTTCCAAGAAAAATGACTAATAAAAATCGCAGGCTGTTGAGAATTTCTATTAACTGCAAGTCCACTGCAGAAGTAAGTAATTTTTTATGTTTTCTTTTTCATGTACACCGCTTGCAAATACAAATTATTTACTTCGCAGCACAACCTGGCAGATGTTTTATACAAAACAGTTTTTGCTTCAGTCTTTACCTCACAGAGATAAAAAGGAGTCGTAGAAAATGTAGCGTAATTTGATCACTGAAGTTATGACGTACAGGTTTAACACGTTTGTTGCGATTGCCTGATTGGTGTAAAACTTCACTTTGTACGCATAGTCACTAGAAGGATCTGAAAAAATTACAGAACCTAACCTCAGTGGTACACATACGTACCACTTCGGAGTCAACGTGTTAATACTTAAGAATAATATTTAGTTAACATTGAAAAATATATTACGCAGAAAAGGGTTAGGAACATCAATGTACTGTTTTAGATAAAGCATTGATTTTGAAGTACCTTTCTTTGAAAGGAATTTCGTCTTACAAAAGGAAGTCATGTTGTTGCACCTTGTGCTATACATATATACAGGTACATAGGATGCAAAATTAGAGGTAAACACTAGAAACGTTATGTTAACACGTTTGTTGCGATTGCCTAGCCGGTGAAAATCTTTACTTTGTACACATAATCACTAAAAGACTTGGAAAAAATTACAGAACCTAACCTAAGTGACCCACCGGTCGGTCGCATCGCAACAAACGTGTTAAGAAACGAGTCACAGTTGTTCCTATCAGAACTAGTTGTTCTTATCTTATCCTAGTTGTTCTTATCAAAACTAGTTCTCGTCTTATCCCAGTTGTTCTTACCAAAACTAGTTCTCGTCTTATCCCAGTTGTTCTTATCAAAACTAGTTCTTATCTTATCCCAGTTGTTCTTATCAAAACTAGTTCTCGTCTTATCCCAGTTGTTCTTATCACAACTAGTTTTTATCTGATCCCAGTTGTTCATATCAAAACTAGTTCTCGTCTTATCCCAGTTGTTCTTATCAAAATCTTAACTCGTTAAGTACGAAGTGACCCACCGGTGGCTCACTCAGGTTAGGTTCTGTAATTTTTTCAAAGCTTTCTAGTGACTGTATGTACAAAGTAACGATTTACACCAGCTAGGCAACCACACTTAACGTGTTAATAATGTTTAATCTCGTATTCCACAGAAGTGCAATTATTTTTACCCTCTACTCTACATGAAATTCGACATACATAAATACCGTCAACCTAATATACCGTACACCTAATTACATATATACCGTATGCATAATTTCATAAACAACCTAGACTCTCTTGCACTTGTATTGATGCAAGCCCCGGTAATTATATTATTGTATTTTTCACATCCCTAATCCAACAAAACACAAAAATACGCAGAAGTTTGTTTACAATTTACATCAACCATGGCAACTAAATTGTGTTTTGAATTAGTTCGTCTGAGCACGTAACAATAACAATACCAGGCGCAGTAAAGCACGTCTTATGAATCACTTAATAATTTTATGGAAAATTCGGTTTGTGGCATTCACGATACATTTGAGGGTTAGATTCATGAACAACGTTAAGTTTATGTTGGAGATTGAATGAACCTAAAGTAAGGTAGATTTGAATTTTTTCCCATAGTCTGCATTTCAAAATGACACAAAAATCATGGACATTTAAATAACAGTATATCACATACTCATATTTTCTATCATTTTCAGCATACCTGGAGACTATTATTTGTACATTTCTTTACTGATTATGAAAATGTTAGCAAAATTTCTCATTTCCTTTGTTTATGATGCCGTGATTGTAAACAGAAAGAAGAATAAAATTCTGAAATAGAGCATAGAGCAGAATCTTGCAAGACTTCCTAATTTTGTCCGTAATTTTGCAATTTTGAAGTTAAGGCCTACGTAAAATTGCAAAATTATTTCAGGTATTTATTTCAGTTCCGTCAGACGATAATTATGGAAGAAAAACACTATTTATAATAATTCCTCGGACACGCGATTTTCAGCACAGTTCAAGAGGATTCTATGGAAGCCATGATAACTTTTTTCAATACAAAATCAAGCACATGGTTAATTTTGTGTTAACAACGAGCCGTGTCTTGAATGCCATCAGCAAACCTCGTCCACAACCTCACATTGTGGCTGCAGGCAGCAGACTGAAGACATTCTTGGAATTCTTTCAAAACTCGAATTTTTCAAATAGTGGTCCATTCATAAATATCCCAAAAATGTAGTTAATATACAGGGTGTCCATAAAGTCTCTTATAAAAGTCTCTCATAAAGTTTCAACAGCACCTTTTTCACAAACAGGATCCCTGAAGCACACAAATGCAAAATGTGAATAAAAACTTTAATACACATTGAATACAAGCACAACAGGACAAATCTGAATAAAATATCTTAATTGCAGTCTAACAAATGTTTGAAATGGTAAAGAGACTTTATGGACACCCTGTACTTTGAATTCAGACGCCAAATGACCATTCACAAGTCGTGTGTTATTGTCACAGAACGTACTAAAAGTATTGCATTAAGCATCCAAAGCACCGGAAACGCTCCACTAGAATCTTAACCTAATTTTTATTTTACTTACATGATATGAAAATGAAAATGTCGAATTTTCAATATCAGAATTTCATTTACTGGCTGACTTCAAAAAGTTTGGTTTTAAGTTTTACATCAGTTTCTTGGGCTAACAGTTCATTAAAATTTATTGTTTGTAATTTTAATTTCAACACTTGTTCTGATGTCCAATATACGTTTTAAAACATAGCGAATTCATATTTCTGTTTCCAATCAATCATTAAAATTTGCTCGACTTATATTGACTGATATCTTCTTCATTAACGGGATGATGTTAATTGTAAGCTATGCCTAAAAAAATATTCTTGTATCACCTACAATGCGTAGAATACCTACCACGTCAGAATTAACTAGAGCCTCACCACTGATTAATACCTCCCATATTTATTTTCTAATTGTGGTCTTATATTGAAGCTTTTGTGCCTCCTTTTAGCATATGTCTTTGAAATAACAAGAGGATATGAAAAATCATAATATTATATCACAGTAACTCCATTCTGACAACCGATATTTCGTTCCTTTCAATTCATGATATGTTTAAATTCCCTTCTCATATATGGAATTTTCTGATGCGTGATTTTTAATATTATTAATACCATAAAGTTGTCCTAAATATTCGATTCTTTTTCGCGTGTTTAATCACGAAATTTAAGCCTAACTCCTATTTTAGGTCCCATTTCAGGGTGTAATCATAAAATTCATGTGTCATGGTTAGTACATGTTTTGTTACAATGAGTAAATGTGAAACTCCAAAACTTTGGTCTACTACAGCTCTCATCATATCGAGATATAAATCATTGATAAGTTCTAACTTTTCGCTCTCATTGTCAAATTTTTCTCTGATTCATAAGATCCAATTTTACTAAACGCATTGAAATTTTGCTATCTATACTAATAATCAAATCCCATGAATTGTTCGTATCAACACAAAGCGGTCGACCAGTAAATTAAAAATTACCATTTAGAATTTCACTCAGACTCGTATTTTCAAATTCAAGAGCTTTAGCCTTACTACTAGGACCTCAAACTGTAACATTGCATTGTACGTAAATTTTTCCGAAGTTAACATTTTGTTGCAGTTAAAGATGTGCCTGGTAATTTATAATTCTAAGTCGTGCCTAAAGAGAATAATCGTTTGCACTGCTGTATTCACCTACTATGGTGATATTAGGATTAACAACAATGTCACCATTACCTGTAAGATGTTAGCTTTAAGATTTGAAAAGCTGATTTCTTGTACTATGAATTTATACTGTACTCAATGATATATCAAAATAAAGTTTATTTATTATATTATTTTCATTTTATTGGGTTAACGGTTGATTAAAATTTATTGTTTGTAATTTCAACACTTATTCTGATATCCAATATATATTTTAAAACTTAGCGAATTTATGATTTTGTTTTCAATCAGTCATCGAAATTTGCTGAACTTATCATGACTAATATCTGCCTAATTAAACAAACTTCAAATTAATGTTTTTGTTTGGAGAATTCAGCAAAAAAAAAGTATGTTTCATGCTGTCCTGGCTATTAACTGCGTAACTTAGCGTTAAATATCAGTTTAAATATTAATTAAATATCAGTTTTCAATACATCTTAAATAAATTTGGTGATTCCCAATCCATTGGTTAGACAAAGACTTGCATATACAGCTTAGAAATTCACGGGTGATATATAATATCTTAACGAACAGAAAAAAAATAGAAACTAATTTGTCGTAAACGTAGACCCGTCGTAAATCTGCACTTATTCAGCATTTGAATTTCTCCTGGACGCATCGGTTCTGAGTTTAGACCAACGGTTCCCAAACTTTTTTATTTACCACCCCCTTCTCAGGAATTTTTAATCTACCGCCCCCTTTGAGATCTTGCCGCCCCTCTGGTGGTTAATTATATTAAAATTTTGTAGCGAATTATCGAAAAGATGCATTTGCAATACATAAAAATGTTTCCAAGATGGGCCTTGAGCGCATCACCGCCCCCCAGGGGGTGGTAGCGCTCACTTTGGGAATCAGTGATTTAGACTCTTCTATTTTTGTTTCGTAAAGTTTATAATTTTCTTACGTGCCTCGTTGTCATTTCAAGTGGTCAATGCCTCATTGCCATTTCAATCAAGTGGTCCCAACGCAGCACGGGATTTTTTCTTGCTTGTGACGCAGGAGACGAGGAAGACTGACTGGTATCAAGTGAGTATTTCTAAATAAATTCTAAATTATAGCTACGAGCCTCTACCTCACGTTACAAACCAATATGGACAGTAACAGTCGCTAGAAGCACGACCACTAGTTCAAAGATGTAGGTATTAGGAATTGAAAACGCGATTTATTCTTATATGTTATGTATACCTGCTTGCAATGAGTTTCGTTCATTTATTTTTTGAGATTATAGAAAGAATGATGGTACAGAAATTTCTAAGGCATAAAAAATAAATGAAATGTCTTGGAAAAGATCAAACGAACTGTTAGTGCTTAGGGACATAGGATCAGTGTGTTATAATACTGGGGGGTTCGTAATCCAATATTTATCGAAACGATTTTTGAATGTGTTCACAGTGCCAGCAGAAACCATGTTTTCGGGCAGCTGGTTCCAAGTTGCGGCAATTTTAAAGGGAAAAAGTTTATAACTTGGGATGTCTTGAAGTTTTGCAGTATTAGATTTTGGCCGTTATTTCTGGTTTGCATGTTACCGCCTCTTTCGTAAAGCCCTTCCAGGGTAACATTGTTAAGGCCATTGAGATACTTAAAGGTCTCAATAAGTTGTCCTTGCAGTCTTCTTTGTTCTAGGGAGATAAGTTCAAGGTGTTGAAGACGTCTTTTGTTACTGAGATTGCAGAGTTCTGGAATCATCTTCGTTGCTTTCTGCTGAATTTTTTCAATTATATTATTATCTCTTCGTAGGGTAAGAGACGAAAGTTGCACTGCATATTCCAAATGTGGCCGGACTAAAGCTTTATAGAGCTGTAATATTATGTTCTTTGACTTGTATTCAAAGTTTTGTGCAATGAAACCAGGAATCTTGCTAGCATTTCTGACGCTTTTTTCAACTTGTTTGCCATCTTTGAGATTTTTAGTGACAATGACACCTAGATCCTTTTGTTGCTGGACTGTTTCAATAGGTATGTCATTCATCGTGTGTTGGAAATGCCGGTTATTTGCACCAACGTGCATTACTGAACAGTTATCAATGTTGAAGCTCATTTGCCAGATTTCAGTCCATTGTAGAAGACAGTTGAGGTTGGATTGGATAGTTACTCAGTCCTTTTCGGTGAATGGTTTGTGACAGAGTTTCGTGTCATCGGTGAATTTGTTGATTTTACTGATGATTCCGACATCAAGATCGTTGATGTAGATGATGAAGAGGAGCGGGCGTAAAACGCTCCCTTGAGGGACTCCTGATATTACAAGAGTTGAATCACTTGCTTGATCGTGAATCACCACTCGTTGAGTCCGACCAGTGAGCCAGTTTCGTGTCCATCGGGAGCAGTTGCCTTGTATTCCATACGTTTCCACTTTGGCCATGAGTCTTTCGTGGGGAACCTTGTCGAAGGCTTTTTGAAAGTTAAGGTATATAAGGCCTACGGCTTTTGTACGGTCGTATATGTATGTGATTGACTTCTCCAAAGAAGTCAAGAAGGTTTGTGAGGCAGCTATGTTTTTCCCTGAATTCGTACTAGGTGTCATTAATAAGATTTTGGTCATTAAGGTACTTCGTTTTACGGACTTTGAGTAGTCTTTCTACTGTTTTACTTTTGACAGATGTTAGACTGATTGGACGATAGTTATGTGGCGGTACGTGTTTTCACCACAATTAATTAATGCTTTGGGTGCATATAATGACCTGTCTCATTTATTTATTAGTGATTGATTTAATGGATATAAAAGGTAAAAGTTTATCTGCCTACTGTGAATTGCATGATGATTGATTGTTGATGAGTTCTTTTCTCTCTCATCATTTACGTAATCCTGGTTCAATACATGGGTCTTCTGCATGCTGTCCTACTACCATATTTCAATTAGTACATGTAATTAACACAATTAATTAAATGCAACCACACACACACGTAACCGCACTAGAGGGACTCTAATCCTCTGAATAGATGATATGTTAAAAGGTATTCCCAGTACTTCCTTTCAATGGCAAGATGAGGGTAATGATACGCACAAAAGATTTAATACATGCTATTGTAAATTCACGAGATGGGAAATGGAAGTTATCTACCACATTTTGACATATAACCCACAACATGATATCCTATTAAAC
>VCRD01008496.1:2606-17426 GCA_006783055.1 Trinorchestia longiramus
TCTTGGACGTGCAACATAATTGAAATTTGCGAAATGGTTCCTGATTTGTGTATCACTCTGTTAACGTAGCTAAATACAAAAACTCGCCAAGTGCATATGATTATGTGAATGTGAAGCTCATTTTACTGTTACTATATTTTTGAGAGGGATTCATGTAGCCTATCCGTTTTACAATATATCAGTAGTTTTACTTGCGTCTGTTATTTCCGAAACTGATCTACAGTCGTTAGGATAAAGTACATTAACAAAATGCAAATAAACTTCTTCAGAAGGTCCTGTTGATTTTATTGAAAACGAGTGTTAGAACTGGAAAATTTATTATTCAAAAATAAAATAGGTTCAATGATTGCTAATAATTTCTGCTTATAGTATTACCTATGCTCTGATAATTTACTTATTTTTATTGAGAAAGTGACAGAAGAAAAAGCATAGTGACAAATATTCTCAAGTTGTGTAATCGATTCAAAAGCTATTTCAGTGCAAAGGATCCAGGCGTTTCATTTCTAACAATTTATACACACCAAAAATACCTGGGACTTCCGTCAGTGAGCTTTATAGAGTCTGTAAAAATTATTTATTAAGTTTAGTCTCCCAGTGCGAGCTATTGTTGGAAAACTCCCGATCTAGGAACCTTTTTAGCCTCACAATGTGGTCACGAAACGGTCAAAGAATATCTAATCCATGACTGTAATCAATGAGCAGCTGTTTTTGACACTGCCCTCGTACCCAAGCTGGGACTCTGAGGGTACATCGATTTGGGAACCCTAGAAGAGGGAAACTCACTGTCCTTTTGTTGCCAGCCCGTGCACTGATTTTTTTACGGTGGGTTATGAACAGTTTTTTATAGTAAGCATCTCAACTGAATCGATTGAACTCAGTTAGGGCGTGAGCGAACACAGGCGATAGTGAATGTTAGCTGGGGCTGCGAGGCGAGAGTGAACTCGCAACCAATTTGTACTCGAGCCTTAATAATTTTGACCCATCTATATACTGAGTGTTTCCTCATAGGCTGTTCCCTTCCTAAATCAAAGACACGAGCAATTCATACGATAATTCACTGCTATTAATCGAGTAGTGTAGAATAGCCAATAGTTTTTGAGTCACAACCAATTTTCTATGCATAATGAACTCTGTGATTAAAAAAAAATCTTTCCGATTTAAAGAAGCAAGCATTCCTTCATTGCCACAGCCAGATGAACATGATGATGACTTCATTTTCTATGCTGGATAATATCTGAATTTGTAACTGTGTTATAGTAATGGGATTCCTTCAAAACAGAACTATTAATTTGGTGTTCAATTATACCTCTTTTAATATACTCTAAATATGACTACTAGTACCATTACTTCTATTAATATTTAGAAATTGCTTACCTAAAGACTTTCTTACAAAAAAATTTAAAATACCTTCAGTGACTCCGACTCGACTAAAAAGAATTCAGAGTATTTGTTGGATTACAGTGACCGTTCGTCAGGATATAATAATATTTTATCACCTAAGTTTACATACACAGTGTTTGGTAATTTCGTGTTGAAAAATAATATAGGAAAGAATGTAAGAAAATAAATATGAAAACTGTACGCCAATCAGTGCCGCTCTACGTATTTACTCTGCAGTGCACACAGCGCTTGATGTTTTTTTGTTTTGCAAATGAAGATAACTTCTTAATTATGCAATAGTTTATTTAAAAATAATATAGTGAACTGAAACAAAAGCATGGTATTCTAAAACAATGGTATAGTAAACTGAAAAAAGTATGGTATACTAAAACATTGGTATATCATACTAAAAAAATAGTATAGTATGCTGAAGCAATAGTATAGTATACTGAAAACATAGTACAGTTTTAACTAGCTTCACCCAAAAATATTTTAATTGAATTGACTATAACAGTTTTATATTGACGCAGTAATTATTTAAGCAGCTTGCTCTTTCCAGTATTTGGTGATCCCTTAGGTTTATTTTCCGTAGAGTTCAGAACAAGTGACGATATTCCAATTTACAGCATATGAAGAACAATATTGGTAGATATTTTTTGTTGATATTGTTCATGTGGACTACACAAGTGAAGGTACAATATCATCGATGCGATACTTCGTCATTCTCATTTTATGTTTATCGCTCGTGATAGCAATAGAGAACAAAATTAATTACCGAATAAATGAATGGTTTTTATTAGGATAAATGATTCTGCAAGTGCTTTGATACAAAAATTGCATACAAGGATAAAAAAAACAAGTTCATGCGCACATTTAAAAGCACTTTCATTTAATCCCGACCCTTCGTAACGATGGAGACCCTGTACACACACATGAAACCCCTACACTTGAACATCTTTTTAAACACAGTTACTCTCAAGCTCTGCTGTACGCTGAAGTAAAAAATCGTCCATATGGCGACCGCAGAACACGCGTTGCGGCGGCGTGAAGTGTCGGAGAGTGGAGAGTTGTTGTCAGCTGACGGTGTGCAGCAGCAGCGATGAGTGTTGCCTTTTTGAAATGCAATGAGTGCACATGAATTGGGGTGAAGAATCAATACCTCAAAGTGGTCACATGGATCTGGATCAGAATTGATTACAGCTCATGCACTTTTTAACCGACACAGGAAATGAAAGCTTGCATGACTGTTGAGATACGGCTGAAGTTAACGCGTGAAAAATATCATGCTCTTCAAGATAAACTTGATATTGCAACTGTAAAGTTGGACCAATTTTACGAATTTTATTAATTAAATCTGATATTACATTTGGTGGTAATTCTACTATTTAATAACATATTATTCCATTACTTTGTTAAACTATGAAGCAAGTTTTAATAAAATAAATCATTTTATCCAAACAAATTACTTTCTGATGTTCTGCTGGCAAGGATGCCCACATACATATAATATAGTTCTTCAGTGTAATGCAAAATGAAAAGTCGAATTTGGGTGTAGGAAAAATGGGCAAAAACTATCATACTTCAGAACATTGCCATTAATATGATAATTCCAATACAGCGTAGGGCATAGAGAATCAGGAAACGTGCCCTGCGCCACAACCACCGCTAGGAGCAGCTGCAGCTTTTGTGACTTACCCTTCTGTGGTGGTAAAAAGGTTAACCATAGCGGCGGCCGTGATATCATTGTCATTTCCAGCCAAGCGACCGGGTTCATCTTTTCGTGCTTAATTACGCTTGCTCCTGAGGCTAAACTTAATGCACTAATAGAATAGAATAAAATAAGGCAATAGGAACGAGCTGTTTGACCCATTCTTGGATTGATATCCAAGTCCCATGCCGGCCAAAAAGCTGCACCCAACACACGCTAACAAAAAATTGGATTCAACACAAACTGTCTAAAGTTGTACCTATCACACACTAACATAAAATTGTAGTCATCACACACTAACAGAAAGTTGTACTCATCACACACTAACAGAAAGTTGTATCCATCACACATTGATGGAAAGCTCTACCTGGACTTAGAATGACTTAATTATTTTGTTTTTCACTGATTACATTGTGTTAGAATTCTTTGACTGCCTTTCAAATTTCAGCTTTTAACTTTGAGTTCAGTCTAAGCGAAGTATTTTCCAAAAAATTGTAGCAGTTTCATCAGCTGCAACGTCTTCGTCAATATAGTGATATTAGAGTCAATGTATTCCAAAAATCACTGCTGTGTGTCTGTTACTTTTTCTTGACTTGTGAGTTGAAACAAACGGATCGCTCATGCAGTGATGTTCCATTGCTGTAAATTTATTTCAACATAAAAAAGCGCTAGAAAGTTAACACAAATTTTATATCAAAAAAATTCTCAGAACCATTCGTCGAAGCGCCAAGCTCTATGCTTGTGTCTTACAATTTTCTCTACAGCGAGCTAAAATGATTGTTTGTGTCGCTTACATCAGACTACAACAATGTTAGAAAAATATACGTAATAAAGAATGAATGGTACATAGCAGTTACCAGGGTTAATGTGAATTATTTTGATTTTGATAGTGTAAAATACTAGTTCAAATTCCTACATTATATTCAGAATAAACTACTTGGTTTGAAGGAGAATCTGTTATCCAATTCTGATTCCATGTTAAGAGCATTTTTTCCTGATTCATGTTTTATTCAGTATAATATTTAGTCGATTTAGCTGAATTTTATCATAATTTTCAGCTTTAGTTTAGTTTTCGTTTTAATTCAAAGTCGCTAAAATATCGTATAGAATAACGGCAACAGAAAGAAAAAATCATAACTCGTTGATAGCAGATTCAGGCCTTTATACTTTCTTTGAGCCATCTTATGTGCAATTTTGAAACAGGTATTTGAGGGTTTCAAAGTTAATAATGAGTATACGTTATTAAATAATTATATGTATTGAGTAAATTGGTGCAAGAGACAAACAAACTGCATCCGAACTCAAACTCAACAAGTCAATTTTTGAAAAGATTACACAAATTTGCAGGTCTGGAAAGGCAGTAAAAACCAGAAATTGACATCAAGGAAAACACAGGGTTCTGGAGACCTGGAGAATGGTGTTTATGTCCGCTGAAATCTAGATTCCAGTCTCCACCACATGATTTAGAAGTAAGGCGACGAAATGTACTGAAAATCTTTTGGTTTAAGAAATGTGATTACAATTGTTTACCGTTTTAAAATGACACGGCACATCTGTTTCAAATCCCGTAAAGGAAACTATGTTGTATCCTGAAATAAATTTCAAAAATATATACGGTATGCTGTACATATAAAGCTCTTAGAAACGTATTTGGGACGAAATTTCTGCGAGATTTTGATACCTGTAATCCTAACAAAAATATTTCATCCTAAGATTTTCCAAAACATACAGCAGTTGAAAGTTGAAAGAAACCTAATGGTGAATCGCGTTTAAAAATGAATCATAACCCACGAAAAGCAGCATGTATACTTGGTAATTTGGACCGTGCCCTATATTGTCGAACACGAGTCAGTGATCCCACTGATAAGGACTGGAAGGTGAACATGAACATAAAACTTCTGTGCGTGCAAGTCTGAGCGCCGGCAAAAAAATTAAGCGTTAGAGATCGGTGACAGATGTGCGATGTCTCTTAAAAGTTGTTTTGAAGCAAACTTAAAGATTTCCAGTAGTCGAGTACGCAAAATATTTCGCATAATTTGTAACGCAGATTGAAAATATTTTGCATAGTTTGTAACGCAGATTAAAAAGATTTTGCATAGTTTGTAACGATTAAAATATCCCACGGCTGTGATTGATAAAGGAACAGAAAAGCTTGAAATATATGTTGTTTTATGAACAGTTATTATTATAAAGAAAGGAACTCTTCAAGCATACACCATAACATTTGAAGAAAGACGGTAAGGCAAAATTTGATATACATAGTGATCCCTGTATAAACTTACGTTAGTGAAACTACACTGGAAATACGATAAATGTTTCTGAAATAAAAAATGTTTCATTTCAGAATAAAACATAAAATATTAAATAATAATATTAACTTTTTTTCGTTTATTCGCTGTATCAATTTAATAATATCTTAAAATCAGGAAACTTCATGGAAAGTGGGGAAAATTAACACCATAGAGCACTCAAGCTGTATCCAAATGTATATATATATATAATCTTAATACTAAGAAATACTTAGAATGACCATTGTGTGTTTATATATTTATTTATTTATCTATTTATTTATTTATATGTTTCGCGTCACTTTCAAAAAAAATGAGAGATCCAGAGCCTTATATACTCGAGTCCGCATCGCGGATACCGAGTTCGGCGGGGTATTGCCCTATGATTCCGGTACATTGTACCCGAATATGACACGAATTTCGGAGTCAATTGCAGCAGTAGAAAACTGTCTTAGTTTTCACTAGGAATGTTGTCATTAAAGAAATACTCAATTAAAACGTTTGTCCTTTGCAAATATGTATAAAATTAAATATATTGCATTGCGTTCTTATATGTAATTTTATTTAAAATCTTTCCAACAGTATTTGCCATCATATTTTACGGCTGGGTACACTAGTGTATATATATATATGAGATTATTTTCTTTGGGGTATCGGACGGTTGCGTGGAAGTAAGGCATCTTTCTCAATAGAAGTGCGGGTATTACAACCGTGACCAAGCCGGGACAAGTTTGATACCCA
Source organism: Trinorchestia longiramus (assembly GCA_006783055.1). Classification (NCBI taxonomy): domain Eukaryota; kingdom Metazoa; phylum Arthropoda; class Malacostraca; order Amphipoda; family Talitridae; genus Trinorchestia; species Trinorchestia longiramus. The sequence goes on from VCRD01008496.1 coordinate 8,724, forward strand.
AGATTACTTGTTGTAAATCGCTTTCTAGCGCTGAGTAGAGCGGTATCAAGCCTGGGTGAGATGGATATCGAAGTGCCGTTTTGCAGTTAGATATCGAGGTAGAGGCGCCGAAGATCAGCACCTTAACCCTACTAGAGCAAATGATTGTATAACTGCAGCAGTAAGTGGTGTTATTTCAGCAGTAGCCGGACCTAAAACATAGGCTTCGTGTCAGATGATGTTCATGGGAGCAACGCACGAAGGCTGTTTTACGACCAGTTCACGGAGGTAACTTTATTAAAGACTTTTAAACGCTTGAAATAAAATAAATAATTTTAAATATAACTTTGCTGGATTGTAAAACACTTGCTTCGCAAAATTAAAAAACTTTGAGGTTAGTATGGTATGTACCCACTGAATATAACGATTTGAAAAGAATTTGACTGAAAACAAGTCACTGGTTACAGAGTTCTGATTATTTTTTGTTGCACGTTTTAAGTTCATATCATCTTTAAATCACAAACAGATTTAATGACCATCAAACGCTAGAAGCTACGTTGTGTTTATTGCATCATTAAATTGTCGTGAAGAAACGGCTTGCTTTACCCGTAGGGGAATTTATTCTAGTTCTGACTGTTAATAGAAAACCTTCCCTACGGCGAATATATAGACGCATAGTCTCAATATTTTACCGACTTTAAAATGTGTGTATTAACTCTAGACAATTTCATAAACGCACAAAGTGAGAAACAGAGCGCAAAGAGAAGATATTTGCAAAAGTCTATTGTACAAATAATCCTAAGTAGGACAGCAGTTTTTCTAACATCTGTATTCAGAGGAATATATAATTTACTTTACGATATTTTCCAAGCAATGGTTATTTCCAAGCCCTACAACTAATATTTTTAGCATAAATATTTAATTGCTGAATTTTAATATCCAATTTTTATTGTGATTTTATTAATTTTTAATAACAGTTTAGTGTAAAATGATCTAATTGTGTTAAAAACGGATCACTTAAACGAACTCTGGAGTTAAGCTTAGTGTTAGCATTTTAGCGACAGGGAACTTCATTTAAGACTTGAAAGTTTTCGTCTAATTATGTTATAATGTGAACGCCATTGGAGAAAAGGCTCCCAGAGTTATGAAATGCACGTGAGTGCCGCAATCTTCCAGTCAACCAAACACAGAAATTCATTTGATGCCCCTTAGTAGCCCCTTAGTATTCTAGCCGAAAATACTATAGAAATAACTCTTCTGAGCCTGGAGATTGTTGGCAAACAGAGGTACTTAGTTATCCACACAAAAGTGGTGTCTCTGCGGTGCTTTTTCGTACGTTCAAAAGAACCTATTTAGGAGCCTCCCAATGCAATGGAACCACGCTGTCTTCTGAATACATGTTTCAGGGAAGCTATTGAAGTCATAGAAAGAGTCGGTCTGCTTTACGGCGCTTGCGGACAATGCGCTACACACCTCGACTTTACACTGGAGTATCGCTTAGTTCACAATATCGCTACATCATCCCAATAAATCCTAGAAAAAAATGCATGTGGGTAGTCGACTGCTACTACCACTACTACTGCACAAAATGTTCGTGTAAAGTGAGAGAGAAATGTGAGTGAGAAGAGCTTCTTGAGTGAAATTTAGGTCTTTCAGTCTACTCATAATTAAATAGAGAGCTTATTTAAAGTGTGTTTAATAAAATTTTTCGCAGTCTCTTGCTTTTAGGATCTTACGAATAGAAAAATAAGTTCTGGAAAATATAGTTACCGCAGTTAATTTATATCGGATATTGCCCTTCGAAAGTGTTAATTGTTCTACTCTCTGTTTTCTGCCAAATTACTGTCATAACTGCATTATATTTCTTTTCATAGAAGTCTTATAATAGAATTACCTATTTTGGAATTGAAACAAACATTCTGATGAGCTTAGCAAAGTATCTGAAAAAGTTTTAAGTGCCGACGAATTAGTAATAGATGACTTTTTTGAAAGGCAAAATGAGAGCTATCTTGTTCCCTACTCTGTTAGGCCACCCACATCGTTTGTTACTGGCGCTGTAGGGCTTTTGTTCTGCTAGAAAAGCTGTTCGTATTCAAAGAAGCTCAAACCGCCGATATCAATTAAGGCAGACGAGTAAAAGATTGGCTGTCAGGTTGCACTAATGGCCGTCTTCTGAAAACCAACATTGCTCGCTAGTTGCGTCCTTATCCTACAATCGGTCGGGGCTTTCCAGTGGCTTATCTCTGAGGGTTCAGATCAGCCGGCCATGGCGGTCCAACTTGCCCATCAGCTTCTCCAGAGAGCTCATTTCTCCACTACAATGGCAGAAAGTGTTCAGGAAGATAAGCCTTTGTTTGCATTAAGCGTCTACACCTTCGTTGAAAGAAAAAAGTTTTTTATCAGCCTCCTCTAGTCCAGTGAGGTGAGATGTTAGATTCTCCCCAAATGCTACTTGTACGCGGAGGTAAAAGCCCATACAGGTCTAGTCAATATAAAACGATTTAATAAAACGAAATTTATGAATACTTTAAATTAAAAAAGGAATTGCTTCTCGAATTTTCTTAATCGCTGATAGTGGTAATTTTTTGTCATCCGCCTCAATTTTGATTAAAGAGGGTTGTGTATATTTCATTCAAAAACCTGCAAAGACACAACCAAGAATTGTAAAAAATTTTTAAATGATCTGTTTAAAAAAAGTAACTCATTTTAACTTCACAAACCTATGTGATTGCTCAACATCACAATAAACACATACAGTGGAGTTCCAGTATAGTTCAGCCACAAAATATCTTTCATCTTGACAGCACATAAAACGGTACAGAACATTCACTTGAGCTCCAGTCAGCCATGTAGCTACCGTAAGAGTTACTTACCGGGTTCCAGCAAATAGAATGGACGGCCGAAAGAAAACTACATTTTGCCTGGAGGCTGGTCGTTCTCCGAGATAGAGCGCTTGCACATTAGCCATAATGAGGACTCTGGCTTGGCCATGCACTACTCGCGCAGGGTATCGACCTTTGCGGTCTAGGTAGCGGTGGAAATATATTTAGTTAGAAACAGCCTGGTAGCTTTGAGAATGTTCTGATGCTTCAAAACAGCAGTAGAAATTCCAAGCACTCTTCAGCTCGATTCACATACATCTCAGGAGTTTTTTTACTCTGAAGATTGTATTCAAGTATTTAAAGTTAGCTCTGAACCGGCTAAATTCGTTTTCAATAATTGATACATCCATTGACTTCTTCAAGAACGTTGAAGGTTTTCACTGTCAAGAAACGGTGCATGCTGTGATAAGTGTTTAATTTTTCAGACTGAAGCCAGAGGGAGAGGCCTCTATAAGAGAACTGTCGTGTCTTTGAGCCATTGATAACCAGGTGTAATTTTCTTTCACTGGCAACAGGCTAACGAATCGGGCTGTCATTGCAGGCACGAGCGGAGTATTCTCTCAATGGATGGCATCTCTCCGAAGCTTGTAATTAGGCGTGAAAAGTCATCTAGAAGCCAACCGCAATCGTCATTATCCGTTTCAAAATGATCTCTTTGTACCTTAGCAATCGACATTTCAGCCATTAAAATTGGTTTTTCAGATCCTATTTCATTCCTACGTAAGGTTATCCCTGTACAGTTATAATTTTAGGTCAACCGTGACACCTGAGGGCTTCTACCTCAATATTCGTTGCTCGAGAAACGTACTTCTGACTCATATTTATAGCATGGAATTGTATTGCGGTTGTTAGCTGTATCATTGAAAATTATTGTACAGCATATTACGTCAAACAAGTATGTTAACAGAATAAAACAATGCGTGTATTATAGGTTATTTGTAAATTACAGACGAAGGTTCATCATTAGCTGTTAGTTATATCTATTTTTCCACTGAGAAATATCTTGCATGAAAATTATTAATTTATTTGAAAAGAACATATAGGGTCATTTCAAAATACGGTGGCGGAAAACAAATGGTTGTCCGACACGAAACTGGGACAAAAAATTTAATAATCTAAGAGAACTGTACGTACTAAACCACATGCCCTGTTGCAAGTAGGGTGGGAAACAATTATTGTAAAATACTGATCTTGTATTGAAAAACAAAATGAAATCCACTGACATTTTTCAGGATGCATGAGATGAACCTTTGATGCATGGCTTACAAATATTTTTCGAGACAGTGAATAAAGTAAAATAAGTCTTCTGTAAGCTTTTATGTATTGTCCGAAAATATGAGAGAACCTGCCGATAAAGATTCATTTTATTTTTATTTACAGAAGCAAAGCATTTTTCAGAGTAAATTGTAAAAGAGAAACAATGAATGTTTTTTCAATACGCTGTATTGAAGTTATCAAAAATATCTTCATTGATTGTTCTCGTTTCTCATTTGTGAATTAGGATTGAAATAAAAAGATTAGGAGCTATGAATTGGGAAAATACTATATTATTTATTTCTGTTTTCAGGGTAAAAAACGTTAATCTGAGCCTAAATGTTAATTGACTATAAAAGTTATTGAATAAATTATATGATTTAATACTTTAATAAATTAAATTACCACAGCTTGTGCTTGCAGCTTCAGTAATTAAGGACTTGAAAAATTTTTCATTTTGAGGTGCTATGTCATAAAAAAACTGTATCCGGAGTCATTCAAAATATGAAAACGGCCTCTTATCCTAACAATGATTATAATTAACCTTTGAATACTATGATATATAGAACACTGAACGGCAGTGTCTCGTATTACGAGGGCAAATAAATCGCTGCATTGCATTAATTATCTGGAAAACTAGAGCTACAAAATGTTGCTCACTAATGCATTTCGTGACTCAGATTCATGAAAGTTGTGTGCAACGTCTACAAATGGAAAGAAATGCATATTACTCGCTATTTTGATTTCGTAATTGAGTTGTTTTTCGATAATACGCTTCAAATTTTCCCTCCCTTTTAACCTCAAGTCAGCAATTATACAAGCCACACGTGTTTCATTAATTTAAGCAGTGTAGATGTATAATGTATATAGTCTAAATACCTACCAACACTTGAACATTGGCAACGAAGACATTCAATGTGTGTGATCAAGCATTATTATAGGCATGATAATTGCATACTGTGTACAAGGTTTCTATTGCAGCCGTCGAGACGCTTGCGTGTGAATCGTGCAATTGTCGATGCATAGGACTTGTTAGACGTCGTTCATTAAACACAAACAGACTCAGTTTAACTAGCTGGGAAATTTAATGCGAATTCCTAATACAATATGCTGCGGAGATTATATGAAGCGCTCCGAAGTCTTTGAACTGAAGAATGTGCCTTCCGAAGACACGCTTGATATCAGACCCTGCGGCTAATCTCGCAACCAAAATACCGACGTTTTTCCTATAAAATATGGAAAAGATAAACGGTTTATTTTTGTGTGCAACAGATTTCTTCAATTTTGACAGATTATTTTGAGTACCATTTGGCAAATTATTCGATTTAACGCAAAATATTTTACAGCTTTTTACAATGGTATTCCAATGATCACAGAACATGGTATGAACCTGAAATAACCTACTGACATGCATGCAAGTATTTCAGGAGGCATCACTATTTTCGAGAAAGAAATGGATTTAACTCCATAGAAAAGCTTAAAAAATGCATAATTTTCTAAATCTCTTCAGTGTGAACTTATGATATTTTAGCGGGTGCCAAACTAACTGTGATTTCCGTGGATTATAGAAATTACGGAAATTTTACATCAGCTTAGGATAATTTGCGTCTACTCTGCATTGCTGTAGGCCTAATTGCACAAATGCGGAGGAAAAAAAATTTGTACGTCGGAACTAGTACAATTATGTTAGTACTATTTCCATAATAAATTCCTATAATATACAGAGACTCCATAGGGGAAGGACAATAGCCGATAATTCAGGTCAATTTATCAAAATTGTTGAAATGAATCTATTTACTGTAAATTTCAGTGAATTAGTGGCTTGAATAGCGTAACGTTACCTCCTTAGTTGTTTTGCTTATTTAATTATTTTAAAAAAATACAAAAAAAAACAGATAAAAATGCCTCATTGAATTTGAAAGTTTTGTTATTGCATGCCTATTTCTCCCTCATCATGCCAGACATTGTTCTAAAGTTGTCCAAACACTTCCTGTGTGAGACCAGAGCTTTTCTTAATAGTTACTTGGCCGCCAATACCTCGAAGCTTCGTGCAATAGAAGTTGCCATAAGATGGCGGACTTCATCATTCAGATTTAACGACACTGCAATGATGCTCCTGTCCATCGTGTCCATCAGTGGACATGATCCATCATGGGGTTTCATCACCTGTTATGACTCTAACTACATACAGCTCTTTCTTGCGCATCACCCTGCCTATCATCAAACCATTGTTGGGCGGAAGGATTTTTGTCGTTTTATATCAAAGTTTTCCAATAGCAGAGAGTTAGGCGTCGGAACAAGGCCTGTCTCCGGCTCATAGAAGTAAACATATAAGTAGAAGATGACTCAGCGGTTATTCAAAAAGAAAACTTTTCAAAAGTATGAGGATGAAGAAGAGAATTACGAGACGGGAGAACATGCAGTGAAAGCCGTGCGTGATTTATATTTTAACAACTTTCATCGCAAACACACGACTAAATTTACTCAGTAATTTATCTATCATATTTAAACTTTGAGTTCTAGGGAATGAGAAAATAGGAATCTCCTGTGAAAGAGTTGTTGTTAAGGAGTAGTCGATTCTGCAAAATGAAACATATTCAGATTCGCAAATGTGGTGGCACTTCTCAGAAAATGATGCTAACGCTTCACGGCAGCATAACAAATGGAAACAACAACTTGATGGAATGTTAAAAATAGCAGCCCATGAATTACACTTTGTACCAAAACGCTACGCTTACAATGGTTGAAAGTTTCCTGTTTTAGATCCATCCATCTATGTTGAGCCGCAAACTAATTGCCTCTCGCATAGAAGTCACTAATTGTAAATCGAGTTACACGAGCCTCATAGTTTTCGCTGTCAAAATATTCAAGACATTTTAAGCTCGTTGAGTTCGTATTTTGACGACTTTGTTAGTTTTTTCCCAGTTCGAGGATGAAAAGAATGAACGCATCACAGTTGTTTGTAAATGTTAATTATTGTTGAAATTAGCTTCAATTTTGATTAAAATAGGCATCTTTCGTCGATTGATGAAAGACATAACTGATCGTATTTGCATTAAAATTCCCAGCAAAAAATAAATGATAGAATAGTGAGGAACTAAGTTTTGTGGCTATCGATAGTTGCTTGGGACCGAGAGACTTTTTAGTTAATTTTATAATCAATCTTCTAATAACCACAGAGTTACATGAAAAACAGTAGTCTGTAAATTGAGCATACCTGTGAACATTTAGGCAACATATTATATACAATTATTTTATTTTTATTTTTTATTATTATACGATCTGACATCTTAGAGTTTTTGCAACTTTTTGCTCAAAATTTACAGCCATAACTTTTGGTAAAGATGGAAAACAAGATTATGTAGTTGATACTATTTGTGATGATTTTCATCCTGAAGCTTCCTCGTGTGGTAGCCTCTTTGAAATGACTATGTAGTTCACTTTCGAAGACTTAGCTTTCTTTAAAAGCTTGTAAAACGTTACGAATGACGATATTCGTTAGTCGGAATTTACCTATAGCACTATTGTCGCTTTACACCAACGAAAAAAGCGAGCGGGTTTCATTCGACAGTTTTGTTTGCTCTTATGAGTTTCAGTTTCATAAACATTTTCAGGAATGATTCGTGCTTCTCAGCTGAGATGTTTTCATGTTGAATTGCATTCATTACAGTTAGCTGTGCAAAAATGGTTTTGAATTTTTATTTACTCTGTTGGTATAAGAAGTGCGGTAGGACTAGACTGCGATCAGAGGCTTTGATTTCCTGGAAAATCATTTCTGCAGCGTCACATTCTGGAAAAGCGGCCATTCAAAGAGCGGCAGCCTGGCGATGCATTTAGGAGCTTTGCACCTTATCATGCACTCTCTGCTTATATCTCTGGACTGATCGCGAAAAAAATTATTTATTCCTAATGGGATAGCCATAATTTTTGTGGTTAATGGCCTCCTTATGAAAAACAACGACTTCATGGAGCAGGTGAGCTGGAGAGCAAACTTGCAATGGAGCTCAGACTTCACATTGTATGCTGCTGACTAAAATATTTCACGTGTTTATCACGGATCGTAGCAATTAAGTAACGCAAACTTCTATCAACCATGTCATTTGCCAGTTAACAAACCCTCATTACGACCTATTCGGAAGTTTACAATAGGCTCATTGTAGGGGCATTCAGATGCAAGTATTTGCATGTATGCAAAGTAGCTTGGATGTAGTAGTAAGAACATAATAAGCACTTTAAAATATAGCAATAAAAGCATAAACTTATCAGTAAATTTCTTGATTTAACGTAATGCATTGCTGCCCGTTCTCAAAACTGGATAATATATTAATTTAAACATTATTTTATATCAAATTATTATACAGCAAAGGTTACTTCCGGAGAAGTAGATAACGCTGTTAGAAGCGTTTTTATTCACGTTCAGAAAAATTATTGATTTTTTCTATATCAAATGGAAATTGATGCTGATTTCCAAAGTTTTCTAAAAGTTTCATAGAGATTCGAGAGTAATAGTTTTTGATTGAAAAATGAGCTATTCTTTTTCCAAAGTCATGCAACATACGAGTTCATTAAATTATTTTCACAGAAACTT
>VCRD01008497.1:0-14787 GCA_006783055.1 Trinorchestia longiramus
AGAACTGGTTTACCTCTTAAAACAAGGAGTTTCTTGTGTTGTTTTGTATTTTTAAGGTCTTTGCTGGTAAATTGCTATGATTTACGATTCAAATGTGCCTAGTGAGGGATTCCTAGTGGTACTGCCTGGTCAGTACTACTATAGCCTTTGGTGTTGCAGTGTGAGGACTTGGGGCTAAAAATGAAAACATAAATCTACAACTTCTGGTATTTTTGGGCTTAGCTCTACCATAATCTGCCATCATGAAGGTGTTTCTGTATATTGTTATATTCTTTATTGTTCTATTTGACTACAGGAATATTTATCTGGTGGGTTTTGCGATGTTTAATTCTTTGTCATTTTGCAGGTAATCCCATGGTGTCTGATATGGCTGACAAGCAATGGACAAGGATGATGAAGATAATGATGATGATTAAGGTAATAATCATGATGTAGATCATAATGATAATAAAGGTCATAAAGAAAATAATGAAGATTCTCAATCAAGGTAAAACTATTTTTAAACCATCATGAAGATGATATAAAATGAATGCAAATGTTAATGAAATTTTCCATCACTATCTCAAAATTGTTTTAAAGATGCCATTTGGTGAACTCTTTACTTCAATCTAGTATCATTTTGATTTATATATTTTTCTGAATAAAAACTAGCTTAAAAATTTAGGCTCAGTTCTTGTTATGTACGTGAAGTTAAACTGAAGCCATAAATGTGCTTATTTGTGCCATAAATATGGCTCTATTTAATTTAGCTATTTATATATATTCATTCCTGCTCCTTTTACTGTAAAGTTTTGGCATCATGTCTTGTTTATCTATACTTTTCCAATCATTTTTATCTTTACTTCTGGTGATTGTTATAATTCAGTTGCCTGAGCTGATTGCTAAAATTCAGTTGCCTGAGCTGATTGCTATAATTCAGTTGCCTGAGCTGATTGCTATGATTCAGTTGCCTGAGCTGATTGCTATGATTCAGTTGCCTGAGCTGATTGCTATAATTCAGTTGCCTGAGTTGATTGCTATAGTTCAGTTGCCTGAGCTGATTGCTATAATTCAGTTGCCTGAGCTGATTGCTAAAATTCAGTTGCCTGAGTTGATTGTTAAAATTCAGTTGCCTGAGTGATTTTCTTGATTCTGGTGTTGAATTTTTTTTAGCAAATGGTGAAGTTAGTTCTGTTTGCTCATGTATGTTTAGCAATATTATGAAATACTTCTTATAGACAGTTCATCATCAATCATTATTTTCCTTATATCTCAATCCAATGAGTCATTAATAAACAGACTCTGATAAGTTTAGTAATAACTATTAAATTATCACATATGTTTCTACATAGGTTGCTGTTAACAGAACCTTACTATTTTAATGTTAATTTTGATACAATGTTTTCTGGTTGAAAGAGCTACACATGTTACTTTTGTACACAATGTACTTATATATAAGGAGCATCAACAATTAAATAACCCAAAAGTGTAAGTTATGATCATATGAAGAATTGAAATATTTATAATGAAAATAAACTAGAAAGGGAATATTACATAAATTAATGAACTCTGGAACATAGTACCATAATTTTTTGTTGTGAAGAGGCAAGCTTAGTGTAATTTTAACAAAATTTATGGAATAGAGCCAGACTTTTAGAGTTCAATATTAAAATAATTTCAGGACTGATTATTAGACCACAAATTTGGAATCATTCTAGACACATAGAATGGTTACATGTGTCTTGCAATTAGACTTGACATCTGTGTGAGAAGTGTGACAAAAAATAGTGATGTGACAATTCCTATCCATGTTCCCTTGCTTCTCATTTTATTGCTGCTCACTTATGTCCAGAAAGTGCTAGATTCTTGTTCATCTTAAAAGATTTTAGAGTTGATACTTGTCATTTTTTTATATATTTTTTCCTCATTCTTTTTCAGAGAGAACCCTGTGTACCAGCAAGAAAAGTTTACATCAGAGCTCGATGAAATAAAAATACTCGGCTTGCATATTTTTTCTTCATGTAAGTTCCTGCATGGGTCACAGTGCTTGTTGTGGTTCAGAGTTGGTGTGAATTACTACAATTATTAAAACTTTCAATGTTAGATACAGGTTTGGAGGTTTGGTTATTAACTTGTATATATCTAACACACATTTTTCACATATACAGTATTAAGATTTGCTACCAAGGAATCACATATGAGTGACAGTTAATTTTGCAATCAAACTGTGTCACATATATAGTCCTTTTCTTAAATGCTGTGCCACTCACATGTGAGTGACATAGTCCTTTTCTTGATATCTGTGCCCCCACATGTGAGTGACAGAGTCTTTTACTTAAACACAGTGAAAATAAAGTAACTTACTGTGTTTTTAATCACTAATGCAGAAATTGACTGATGCAGGAATTGACTAATGCAGACATTGACTGATGCAGGAATTGACTAATGCAGACATTGACTGATGCAGGAATTGACTGATGCAAGAATTGACTTTTGTAGCAATTGACTTCCGCTGGAATTACCTCAAGTGCATTAAACAAGTAAGCCTAGTTTAAAACATGATTGCCTGACAATATCACGTGTTACAGAAAGAGGCTGAGAAGATCTCGGTAGAGTACAAGTCCTCTGAGGTGGACACCTGCACCTCCGTCGTCCAGTGCTGTAGTCCTGTGTGAGGTCTTACATCTGACTGGCTATCCAGGGTGTCCACAAAAAATGTATTCACTTATCTGCTGCAGGAGTTCATAATCAAAACCTGCTGACCTTTATTAAGCTGCGTTTTAAAGGTGTAAACGCTAAAGAAATAAATCGGAATTAAACTGTTGTATGGTTCCGGTATCATATATGCGTATATTGATCAGTAGATGCAATTTTTTGTGGATACTCTGTATTGGAGCCCTGTGTCTGCCATGCTTGTGCAACTCCTGCTGAACCATGCGTGTGCAGAATATGAAGCAACTCAGTAAGTCCACGTTATACGGTAACTAGTTTACCCACACGTGAAAATTCACGTGTTTTTTTACTGAATTATTTCGTTTAATTCGCTAGTAGACGTGGGCTTTGCGGAGAAGTTTCCACATTGAAGGATGTGCCTTTGGTATCCACAATACAATGCTTACAATACATGTATATCCTACCGAATTTCCTCCCATCTAAATCTTTAAGAACAACAAAACAAACAAACAAAAACGTATATTTCCAATAAAGTTGGTACATAAGAAATGTAACAGCATTGGTTTTTAAAATTGCCTTATCATAAAATCCTTAAGTGGTAAGTATTCTATGCGTAGTATCATAGATGATAGAACAGCAGTACCTACGGGTATACGTAAACATTCACATCACGCAATGAACGTTTAATATACATGGGGAAACAAATGAAACTTCGCTTTTTCAATGATGACTTAGGAGGTAATCATTGCTGATACATATAAATTCTGACGTGGTAGGTATTATACGCATTTTAGGTGATAAGCGAAACATTTTCTTTAGGTACAGCTTAGACTTGACATCACATCATTTAACTGAAGCGTCACAGAAAGACGGACCAAGCAAGCAAGCAACAAACTGTGTATTATTATGTAGTGGAATTCTTTATTCGGTAAATTCACAGTTACGGTGACTATTTTCATGTGTGTAGAGGTGACTTTCGACGTTGTGGAACACATATCCTATTATTACGTGTCATGATGGGTTCGGTATACGGTAACTTCGATTTGCTGTACAGTTTTCATGAACGCATATGTACCGTATAACGAGAACTTACTGTACTATCTTATTAGAGTCTATGAAGGACAGGTGAGTCCTCTTTACCTCTACTTTTCAAGATTCACATAGAGAAAATCCAAACTGTATTTGGTTGCATTGAGATAATTTCTTGCATAGAATACCTACCACTTAAGGATTTTATGATGTGGCATCTTTAAAAACCAATGTTGTTGCATTTATTATGCACCAACTTTATTGGAAATATACGTTTTATTTCATTTTTATTTTTGCATCATTTCTTCAATGTTCTGCTGCTCGAGTGCCATCACTTCTAGTAGGCTAGTTGTTTAACTGCGTGTTTGTTGTGCCTATACGCCGCTGTCAACTGTACTTGTCTGTCTTATATCTTTCCTAAAACATTCTGTACGAGTTTTTTGGTATTGCCCTCTACTTTCGTGTTAGCATGACGCTGTAGGAACATCATTGTGTCACAGTGCCTTCATGCATTTTTTACGTCTTCATTAATTTTCAACATTGCCTCGATCAATTTTTCATGATCATAAGTTTTGACATTGCTCTATGAATTTTTTTCATGAGCACAACTTAACAAATTGAACCACAACTTATTGAAAACCGCTACTATTAATACAACTGCCCTACTTCCAGACCACGGCCCCTGTCAAAAGAAAGGCTTCTTTATTAACATAGACATGGGACTTGGGTAGCACGACATGGGACTTGGGTAGCACGACATGGGACTTGGGTAGCACGGCATGGGACTTGGGTATCACGGTGGGCCAAACGGCTCGTTTCTATTGCTTTATTCTATTGTATAGTTAGTCTGCTTGCTTCAGGGACAGCGGTCTGGACTCTGACGGTAGCAGGCACGTGATGGACGTCAAATTCCAGAGAAGAGGCAACTGCAAACCTCCTCTCCTCCACACACTTGCATCTCAATTGTTGTATTTTTTAATATTTTGGACATGTCAAGGTGAACCAGAATGTTTTGGACATGCTGAAGTGTACTAAGGGATTTTAAGTATTGTATAGGTGGACTAGGGGATTTTAAGTATTGTTTAGGTACACTAGGGGATTTTAAGTATTGTATAGGTGGACTAGGGGATTTTAAGTATTGTGTAGGTGGACTAGGGGATTTTAAGTATTGTATAGGTGGACTAGGGGATTTTAAGTATTGTATAGCTGGACTAGGGGATTTTAGATATCGCAAAAAAGGACCAAAGATTTCGGATATCTCAAAGATGGTTAAGGGGATATCGGACATTGCCGAGATGAACTAGGAGATTTTTAGATTTTGCCAAGGTGGGTCAGGAGATTTTGTTTCATCTCGAGCCAGGCAAGGGAAATTTGGGTATGCACAAGGGGAATCAACGTGAATATACGGGGTGTCTATAAAGTCTCTTATAAAAGTCTCTCATAAAGTCTCAACAACACTTTTTTCACAAAAAGGATCCCTGAAACACAAATGCAAAATGTGATTAAAAACTTTAATAAACACTGAATACAATAGAACAAATCTGAATAAAATATCTCATCAATTGCATTTGTAGTAAATTTTTGAAATGCTAAAGAGACTTTATGGACACCCTGTGCATACGTATCGAGGCACCCGAGTACAATTTGAATCTTCTCAATGCAACCAAACTCAGTTTGGATTCCACCGATGTAACTAAGGCTAATCTAGCTATCTATCTTCAATGACATGGGAGTTTACGGCATGGGACTTCGGTATTGAACCAAGAATGGGCCAAACGGCTCGTTCCTATTGCCTTATTCTATTCTATTCTATTCTATCCAGCTAAGGCTAATCTAGCTGTTCTTGAGATTGATGAAGAGTGTTAAGAAGTTTAAAGGGAAGTGAGGAAGTGTTGGGGGATTCAGAGGGGGAATGGATGCAGCGGGGGGAGGGGGAGGGGAAAGGATCTATTTTTAGCAGAGCCCCTGGGGACCTTGCAGTTGAGGACTTAGTGAGATACAGATGTGATTTGTGCCAAAATTATGAGTAAGTTCACTCCAGTATGCGTTTTGTTATTAGCCGCTTTGGGGGAATAGGCAGTGACGTTTTAATTGATATTTACATAGTCTTTATTGTTTGTCTTTCAGGCTTATTAGTTAGTATCGTTAATGGCTATTAAGTTGGTATCGTTACTGGCCATTAGGTTGGTATCGTTACTGGCCATTAGGTTGGTATCGTTACTGGCCATTAGGTTGGTATCGTTACTGGCCATTAGGTTGGTATCGTTACTGGCCATTAGGTTGGTATCGTTACTGGCCATTAGGTTGGTATCGTTACTGGCCATTAGGTTGGTATCGTTATTGACATTGGGTTGGTGTTGTGCTCATTTAATTGTTTTATATATTGATTTATATAAAAGAGACCATTGTAAAAATATTACTCTCCTGTATTGTATCATAATATATGTACTTAATATGTACCAACGTTGCCCAAAGCTTTTTTTGTTTGTAAATTTTCTGTATTACAAACGTATGAATCATTAATGAGTTTTCTTATTCCGATACAGCGGTGTTTGAACAAGGTGTGAACTATGAAGTATTGTGTGGGGAACACGCACTTCAATTTGGTGTGGGGATTTATTTTTCACCTGGGGAAGAAAACTGTTTCCTCACTAGTATTCCTTAACTATAATAATAATACCGAATAATATTACTACGAGCAATAATAGTTTCCGTGCCTATCCTGAATAGAGTTTTCTTCTATGCCAGCATCATTTCATTCACTAAAAATAAATTCCTTTATTGTTTCTCAATTGAATGAAATGTTTTGCTGTAGCTAGTAACTCATATTTTAGATTTTAACGGAAGCCCATAATTAAAACAGTAATTTGCGCAAAAACTTCCGTATTCTCGAGCTACAGAAGAAGAAATTAGAAGATTTACACGCAAGTTTTTTTTTTTACTTCTTTGATTAACTAAAACACGTACGTGAAATATACATTGTATATCTGAAATTTAAATTTTTTTGTAGCGCTTGAAAGATTTGTTCATGCCGTATAGTCCATTTCTATAAAAAATACAATTTCAGGTGTTTGGAATTTGCATTATTCATTCAATTTTTACTAAGTTAGGTATACTCCATGTATTAGGACACTGGTGAGCGAACTTTATTATTTGTTTACATTTTTGGTGTTTTTAGGGAATGAAAAGCACGTATCGACATACCAATTATAAACAAACTGATTAATATTAATGTTTAGCAAATGTTCATGTAAAAAATGACACGAGCTTTGAGTAGAATTTTCAATCAATTTTTGAGCAACGATGTGCCTGTCAATCGAGTAATTAAAGAAAATAGTAAGATCTTAAGACCAATCGTAGGAGAAGAATGAATGACGTCATTAGTTACGGGCTCCATTCTACGCAAACGGGAATTCGTAGCGCGTCCACGTTGCTGTTTCTGTAAAATATAATTCAGGAATTGGGTTTAAAAATAATTTATTTCCTCTATACGCATATCGAAATTTAGTTTTAATCTCAGATTTATATATTTTTGTTTCACGTTGAATAAATTACTTGAATAAAAGATGCATAGAAAATAAAAATTTCAAAAACTTAGGTTGATTTCGAATTCACAGAGAGTAATTCTGCAATGTTATATAGAAAAAACATACAATAAATTTGGTAAACCTTATTATTGAAACTAAAAAGTATTTTTTTTTTTCACTCTAAATAGCGTTCACTCACATGGACATCTCATGTTGCATTTATTTTCAGTTGCAGTAAAGTTTTTTCCCTCACGACATTTGGCAACATTTTTACGCATCGCGGATCTGGGGTTCATTGGCTGGTGTGGTTCTGTAGGAGGAGTTCCAGTGATTTGTGGTCGTAAACATTGACAGTTCCTATGGCAACAGCATCCAAATTGCCATAGTTTGTGAATGACGATTGTATGTCCGAGAGTAAGCAAATGAATGACGAGCTGCGCAATGGGAACTGATTGCAAAACTACTCTGAAGATTGGCTGGCGGGTGTACGTTGAAGATGTCTTCATTTTGTAAGTACTGGCAGGAAGAATTTTTCCTTTTGGCGTTTATTATGAAGAATTCAGGATTATTTTTCACTTAGTTTTGTAAATTGAATTATTTATGATTTTGTCGCATTCATCATATTACCTGCTTTCTCACGCTGTATGTATAGCGAACATTAATGCTGTATAATTCTTCATAATAGGCGCGACATGAGTTCTGGATTAAGTTTCAACTCAGTTTTGAACGCCGCGTAACTTTCCAACAATTTTGACTCTCTAAATCAAAACTTACATTTTATGGTCCCCTGCTATTTCATTATTCCACTGTATAATAATAATACACAGTTTGTTGCTTGCTAGCTTGGTCCGTCTCTCTGTGACGCTCTTAAGGATTTTGATAGGAGGAAATTCGGTAGGGTATATGTATATGTATTGTAAGCATTGTATTGTGGATACCAAAGGCACATCCTTCAATGTGGAAACTCCTTCGTAAGGCCCGCGTCCACAGGCAAATTAAACGAAAAATTCAGTGAATAACCCGTGAATTTTTTCACGTGTGGGTCTACTAGTTTTATTTAAGAAATTTTCTTTTTATAGTACAAAGAGCATCATTGTTTTACATCTTACAAGAGGGACATTAGAAGGAAGATATTGTTACTTTCGTCGGAAATTAGTCTGCCTGATGAAAGTAGAGTGATGATAGTAGAGTAAAATGAAAGTAACTAGTGTTGTAGTACAAGAATTTACTGACAGGGAGGTATACAAAAAATTCCTCACATGTGTACAGTGATACATAGATATTTATTCAGTTATTAATTCACTCATTCAGTTACTTATACAGTTATTCAGTTATTAATACAGTCATTCAGTTCCTAATATAGCTATTCAGTTACCAATACAGTTATTCAGTTACTAATATAGTTATTCAGTTACTAATACAGGTATCCAGTAACCAATATAGGTATTCAGTTACTAATACATGTATCCAGTTACTAATACAGTTATTCAGTTATCAGTACAGCTATTCACTAATAAATGTTTTTATTGAACTGAAGTCATAATGAATGTTTTAATGAAGCAGTCATAATGAAAGATTTTAGTGATTTAGAGAGTTTTAATTTGTTAAAATCCTTGAAATTTTTCATTCATTTTAATAAATTATTCAGAATTTGTTTCATTGATGTACAAACTAGGACCTCGAGCTCACTGTGGGCAGGAGTTCTCGTGTTCCTAAATAATATTTTATCTATTACTCAACTAAGCTATTATCAATTTTATATTGTATTCAACTAACTAGTAGACCCACACGTGAGAATTCACGTGTTTTTTACTGAATTTTACGTTTGATTTGCCAGTGGACGCGGGCTTTGCGAAGGAGTTTCCACATTGAAGGATGTGCCTCTGGTATCCACAATACAATGCTTACAATACATGTATACCCTACCGAATTTCCTTCTATCTAAGTCCTTAAAAGCATCACAGAGAGACGGACCAAGCAAGCAACAAACTGTGTATTGTTATATAGTGGAATATGCTATCAGATGTTTTAATTCTAATGTTAATTTCAAAATATACTTTCTCGGAAAAATGTGACTATATTTCAAATATTCGTCGGCATCATCACTGTCAGAGAACAATGTCACAGAATTCATGACGTTATAATTGATGTAACACAGGGTGCGGCAACACAACTTCCTTTTTTAAAATGCATTTTGCTTTAAAAAAGAAACTTATTTTGCCACATCTTGTATTACATGCATTAAATACTAACCATAAAGTGCTGATATTTCTGTTCAGTCACGCCGTGCTTGTACGTTCCAGATTACAAATTCGAATGAAGCTGTTTTTGGAAAAAAATGTTTAGCATTGAAATGATAAACA
The DNA here is from genome assembly GCA_006783055.1 of Trinorchestia longiramus. Taxonomy (NCBI): domain Eukaryota; kingdom Metazoa; phylum Arthropoda; class Malacostraca; order Amphipoda; family Talitridae; genus Trinorchestia; species Trinorchestia longiramus. Next base: position 9,572 of record VCRD01008497.1, read on the forward strand.
TTTGCTGTGTAGCTTGTTGATGCGGTTTACTTGTGAATATTACGGATCTTATGGACATAAGAGCGTCAAAGTTGTTCTTACTTTGAGTAGAAATCTAAATTTTTGCCATTATCTATGCAATTATTTTCAAGTTCCCGTAAGTTATTGTGATATATGCAAGTAAATAACCACGACAGAAATACCTAGGAAAATATCCATGAAACGGAGTAAATCACGGGAAAGAACTTGAAAATAGTCGATGTTTGATGATAATTACAATTTAGATAAAATAACGTAGGACAAAAAGTGTAGAAGTTCTTACAGTGGACGGGAAATGAGAGTTAAAATATCATACATCAGGAAGGTGAGCTAGGAAAATGAATGTTTCTTCTAATTTATTCATTATCCTTGTTTATCTGTTAGTTGTTCCTCATGTGACAGCTGCCTCTCTGAAATGAGGTGTAAAATATCAAGCATATACAATATTACAACTACTTTATATTAAAATTATGAATTTATGAATCCTCAATATGTAAGCCTGCTTTGTGAATTCTCAATGCGTAAGTCTGCTTCACGAATTTTCACTGTATAACCCTGTTTTATGAATTTTCAATGCGTAAGCCTGCTTCACGAATTTTCAATGTGTAAGTCTGCTTCACGAATTCTCAATGTGTAAGCCTGCTTCATGAATTTTCAGTGTATAAGTCTGCTTCACGAATTTTCAATGTGTAAGTCTGCTTCACGAATTTTCAATGCGTAAGCCTGCTTCACGAATGTCCAATAGAGGAACAAAACAAAGTCATAGCGAGGAAGTGGAGAACAGACAAAAAGTCAAGAAAATACGCACATTGCACTGGTCTCGGCGTGGTCGTATAATGGAGGCCTATAACGCAGTAATCAGGTCGTAAGGATGAAGCTTTAGAGGCCAAGTTATAGCAGAATGAACTAAACTTCCTTGGCTTGATTCCGCCAAACCTGCCCAGCTCATCCTAGTTTTTTCCTGCTCGTGGGTGTTAGTGAGCGTACTTTCGAAATTTCATAGTTTTAATTAGTTAATTCTTTAGTTTTACCCTCTCGCGTACTTTATCTTCTGGTTTTTACCATCAAGCCTAGTTAATCTCTAGTTTTAACCCTCTCGCATAATTATTTTTCAGTTTTTATCGCTATCTACCACTGCTACCTCTCACTACCGTCGTGTTCACAGCCCGCAAAGTTAACTCTTCTTGCTGTATACACGATGTGTGGTAGCAGTGTCGAGAATTCCCGTCAGTAGACAGGGAATTAAATCTTACAGGGAACAAGTTGTTTTTTGACTGAACGAAAAATTACGTGTGTGATTATCCTCATAATAATGTTACTTCTACCCAAGTTTTGAATGAAGCAAAACATGGTACTAACAAGCGTGATTTATAACCTGCTTCAAGAATAATTGTGGTCCATACAGGATTAAATGTTGCGTGTTTTGTGGAGTAAAATCTGGTGAAAAATCATTGCAAAAAAATTGAATTATCGTCTTCGTAGCTATTTTCAAGGACAGGATAATTGAAGTAATACTTTTGTATTGTTTGGCGCTTTTTGGTATTTTTGAGCCCACGAAAAGAATAACAATCCTTCGGGTCCATTATTATCAAGATCCTAAAAAACTTCAATACAATTGTATTGAAGTATCCATTAAAAATAAATTTAGTTTCCATTAAAACTATATAAAAGATCAAGTTTACTAATTTGTAAAAGCTCCTATTTAGGAAAAATATATTATTAAAGAACTGAATTTTCGAGTCTAAACTTCAAGCTTGTAATAAATCTACTTGAACTAACGAACACGAGAAAAAAATTGCTACCATACTATTAGATTTTTTGAACCACAAAAAAGAAATGAGGTTTTAACAAATCGTGTGATGCCTACCAACTTGCAATGAGTGAAACTAATGCACCTAGTGCAGACAACTAAAAATTTAGACCAATTCATCATATGGGTAAAACTAATGCACCTAGTGCAGACAACTAAAAATTTAGACCAAATCATCATATGGATTAAACTAAAAAAAAATTAGACCAAGTCATTATGTGGGTAAAACTAATGCACCTTGTGCAGACAACTAAAAAATTAGACCAAGTCATTATGTGGGTAAAATTAAGGCACACAGTAGGACCTCAGAAATTTAGACCGGGCCTGAAAAGAAGGAAATGCCTCGTAAAGGGAGTCGTGAGACTTGGTGTGCCTCTCTAATTCCTCCCAATAAACTCCCGCTAAAACTGATGAAACCCAGCCCCCGCTGCCGTGTCTCTCCAGTGCCTTTTTCCTCCTTCTTTTACGAGCTCCACAATTCTAGTCCACTCAGCGAATTTTTTTAGAATGTGTGGCCTGCTTCATGAATTTTCAATGTGTAAGCTTGCTTCATGAATTTTCAATGTGTAAGCTTGCTTCGTGAATTTTCAATGTGTAAGCTTGCTTCATGAATTTTCAATATATAAGCTTGCTCCATGAATTTTCAGTGTGTAAGTCTGCTTCATGAATTTTCAATGTGTAAGTCTGCTTCATGAATTTTCAATGTGTAAGCTTGCTTCATGAATTTTCAATGTGTAAGACTGCTTCATGAATTTTCAATGTGTAAGTCTGCTTCATGAATTCTCAACGTGTAAGCTTGCTTCATGAATTCTTAATGTGTAAGCTTGCTTCATGAATTCTCAATGTGTAAGTCTGCTTCATGAATTCTTAATGTGTAAGTCTGCTTCATGAATTCTCAATGTGTAAGTCTGCTTCATGAATTCTCAATGTGCAAGTCTGCTTCATGAATTCTCAATGTGTAAGCTTGCTTCATGAATTCTTAATGTGTAAGTCTGCTTCATGAATTTTCAATGTGTAAGCTTGCTTCATGAATTTTCAATGTGTAAGCTTGCTTCATGAATTTTCAATGTGTAAGCCAGCTTCATGAATTTTCAATGTGTAAGCTTGCTTCATGAATTTTCAATGTGTAAGTCTGCTTCATGAATTCTTAATGTGTAAGCTTGCTTCATGAATTTTCAATGTGTAAGCTTGCTTCATGAATTTTCAATATATAAGCTTGCTCCATGAATTTTCAGTGTGTAAGTCTGCTTCATGAATTCTGAATGTGTAAGTCTGCATCATGAATTTCGCATGCGGAAATCAGTTTCTTGAATTCACTTGTCTAAACGTCGTGCAAGTTCAAAGCTCTCAAAATCTTGATATTACATGCACTTCACAAATGTTATTCGTTAAAAAAGAATAAGAATCGTTCACAGACAACGTGAAAGGCTTAAAACATTAGGGCAACAGCCAGCTGTATTTAAAATCATACTCTTCAACACTCAAAGCTTTTCTTATCACTCAATACGCTTGATGTTGTGTCTTGTCCTTTCTATTTCTTAAAATATGTAATGAAACTTTGCCTACTTCTTCTCATTACCTATGATGCTGTGATGATGTTTAGCCTAACTGCTTTCTTGCCTGGGACGTGCAAGGATGTGCAAGGATGTGTAAGGATGTGTAAAGATATGCAATGATGTGCAGGGAAGTGCAAGTATGAGCAAGGATGTGCAAGTATAAGCAGGGAAGTGCAAGTATGAGCAAGGATGTGCAAGTATAAGCAGGGATGTGCAAGGATGGACAAGTATGAACAGGGATGTGCAAGGATGCGCAGTTATGAGCACGGATGCACAAGTATAAGCAGGTATGAGCAGGGATGTGCAAGGATGAGCAGGTATGAGCAGGGATGTGCAAGGATGAGCAGGTATGAGCAGGGCTGTGCAAGTACCTGAAGTCGCATCAACACGAGCAGTTCCCCCCTACTACGTCTGACTCAACTCTGTCGAGGTCTTAACTAATTTGCAATGCGGGCGATCGACTTGGCAACCGCAAAGCTTCTACCATTCATTGTCAATAAATTCCACATGCACTTAACTCGCCCTTCCTCCACTGCCTTTCCCATGCACAACTTAATTGTGATCGAAGTTAACTGGTATTTGATGTCTCTTCATTTAAGTAACGTAATTTCGAAAAATTGTTCCTCTCGTTTGATGAAAATTCAATTTATATGAACAAGTATGTTAAGTACTGGAACTATTTTGATGATTTCGTCATAATTTCTACGTTGAATGGAGTGAGCCACATCACTGAGTACAGAGTTGAAACTCAGCATTTTTGGCCCGTTTTTAAATATTTTTATCCTGAAAAAGTTCTAAAATATTCGCAACTCATCGGGAGTGTTATGTCCGGTATTTTCTAACAGAATTGCCTAATATCCGCGACTATTTCTGTAGAATATTTGTTTGATTATTGGGACAGCAGCACACATACTTAATTGGATGGAAGAATAATTATCACTTCAATGTCCACAACATTTTATTCTGGGGTTACCTTTCCCATTTAAAAAAGTATGACAATTAACAAACATTGTTTGATTTAAGATGTAGGTTGTCGTAAATTGCTTTCAGTGATCGAAATTGGAAGCTGTTGTAAGTTGCTTACATTGATCAAAGTTTTAGGTTCTCGTATGTTGTTTACATTAACGAATTAACAAAGGAAAGTTGCAACATAATAGGGACACGCAGTTGCATGAGAGCTTAATGTAGTGTTTATTTTACAGGATTCAAAAAATACGCACATTTTTTTCGGCTCGAGCTGACCTGAACAACAATTAGACTTTTTATATCAATTATAAGTCTTCAAACTTTTTCAAAATATGCAATGTTAAATAAGTAATTATCTGGATGTCAAAAATACTTTTGAGCTTGCGTGTATATTAGACGCAATCCCAGAGAATGCTCGAGTTAAATTTGATCTCATACATCTAGTAGATTAGTTTGACCGAATTTATTATCCTACACACAATTATCTCGTGTGTGTCTCATACATTGAGCGGCAACACGTACATATCTCTTGTGTGTATCATGTATTAAGCAGCCACGTACAATTGTCGCACGTTTCTTTACATAGATCTCTTACACTGAGTGCGTTTTTGCGTTCATAGTAAGCTATCTTACATACATGAGTCTTATATATAAATTACATACATTCAGTGAATGTAAACGTTATGTACTACATTATTTCATGCACATTTCAAGCTTGTGTCTTCTCTATATACCCCATACTGGTACCTCATACCTCCCACTGGTACCTCATACCTCCCACTGGTACCTCATACCTCCCACTGGTACCTCATACCTCACACTGGTACCTCATACCTCCCACTGGCACCTCATACCTCCCACTGGTA
>VCRD01008498.1:0-17422 GCA_006783055.1 Trinorchestia longiramus
AGCTCTTAGTTAAAAGTAAGATTCTAATTTTACCAGCCTATATAGTACGGCAAAAGTATGGAACTTTATTTCACAAAGCTCATAATTTTTTCAGAAGATTGCCTCTTTGAAATCAGCAAAAGAAATAAACATAGAATATTGATGTGTATTCATTGTCTTTATGATCTGTAAAGTTCTAGTACAGGAAGAGTCAATACAGAACAAAGAAGTCAAGATAAAACACGCCATAAAATATTGAAGGCGGCATAGACAGACTTGATATAAGGTGAGAGGTAGGAAATCCTTTGTTCAGTCTAATTGCTAGATTGATGAAGCAAATCGAGATTAAACTGCACTCTCGTTATTGAACTTCTACAGAGCACATACCTTGATAACATGGCAAAAACTTTCGCTTATTTGTAGGGGAAATTATTTAGTAGAAGGATCTCTTACTCCAGGATTCGATTTTATCTTTTTGTGTTATAGTACTCAGCGTCCTTCGAAACTGTGGGACCCAGGCATGATTTATAACGATAATTATACTTGCATATAGATGAGCGCTTCTCAGGGCAATGTACTTGTCGAACTATGCTTAGAGTCGAACACGTTTTTGGGAGCAATTTCTCAAATTCGCGTGAATCTTCGATAAAACAAGGCATGCAACGGAATTCTGCATACATTCAATGAATCAGACACAAAATAAGAGATTTTCACTGTACGTTTTCGTGAACTGTCCCCAATAAGCATCACCTGGCTAGCAAATTTCGGATTTTTTGCTGAAACATCATATTTTTAAGTAATCTGTTTGATTTCCTGATTCATTTTTCCTACATTAACAAATCAATGGTCCAAAATATGATTGCGTGACCCGGAAGCATCGAAGATGGTGATAATGAAACATTTCAAGAAGAATTTAGTGAGATTATTAATTTTAGGGTCAAATTAGTTTCATTGAAAATTCAAACCCATCTTGAACAATTTAGTTCTTTTCACTTGCAGAGCATGAAGGACGTTGTTTGAACTGGAACGCTTAGTCAGCTAGCTCTTGATTGTGCTGTTATGAACCGAATAAACATGTTCTGCAGAAAAAACGATCTCTTCATTCTCCAGACATTGCAATGAACTTTTATTTTTTCCCTCCTCATTTTCGAATCAATGGCATTAAAAAATTAATATTATAAACACTTTTCAACGTCGGAAAGCAGCTATAATAATATCAGGAAAATAACCATGATCAGTGCAAATACGGTAATCTTGACTCATGATTAGTACAATGAGTTATTCATAATGCTTAACATCTCTCTCAAAATACTCCTTGCCTTTCATCCTCGGTCATAATATCGCAAGAATAATTTATATGAACGCTCGGTTACCTACAGTCTGACTTCATGGAAGTGCACAACGTTGAAGAGTCAGACGGTGCAGCTCAGTATTGTAAGCTAACAATTAATTCACCAGAATAGTTCTTGACATCCTCTTCATGTTTGTTAACTGTGTTGATATCTTCATTATTAATCATACTTGTGAGTATTGTTGAATGCAATTTAAATTATATATCAGAGTAAATATTTATTTAGGGGAAGAAAATAAAGGAATTAACTCTTGTTGTAATGTAAACCAACAACTACTTTAATTACCTTACTGAGTAGTGTCTTATGTTTCACTTGTGGCAACATATTGGCAATTTCATCGGGCTGTTTTTCATTTTTATTGCCACTTGTGCCAGCTGCAGCGATTCGTATCACATCAGATAAAAATAATCCCAGTGATTCATGCTAAAGGACAATTTCAATTTAAATAATTTTGAAAGTTTTGATATAAATTGCATTAAATCAGCTAATTGGCCCGATAGGTGCACTTTATGACTCTGCACCATTCACCCCTCAAATGGAACTGAAGCAGACTGGACAGAATTTATGCCAGGAGTGTTGCTCGGTGAGTTCATCAGTTATATGATACGATTATTCATATTATTATCAATGTTATTATTGCATTCATGTTTTAACCATCACAACTCCAATAAAAATGATTTTAGCAGCGACGTACGATATTAAAAGGTAGTTCTTCTACGTGAGTGTCACGCGTTATTGAGGAAATTGGAGTAATCAGTAGAGTTCTGTCTGATGTTCTTATCACTGGTAGCCATGTTTCATATTGTATTTGGTGTAGGGCCCCAAAGTTTTAGCTGCCCTCCCTTCTATGTTATGATAACAGTGTACACAAGACGTGAATTCATGGTGTTGTGGTTCCGTAGTTCATTTTTCACATCACGGTAAAGTACGTTTGACCCCCACACGTGTGCACAACTTGGCACCGACAAATGAATGTAAGAAAGTACTGCAGGAAATACGTTCAAGCTTGCAGCAGTCTTATGAAGTAGCTTCTCATCAGCTTCCATTGAGAGTACGTTCTACAGTATCTTTCAATTACTCGGTAAAAACGTAATGCAAAAACCTTCATTGAAAAGAAAGTAATAAATTAAAACAAGTAGCAGTAGTTTTTCTCTTTTTAAAACCTATGTAACATCTGTTTTATGATGCATACGTTTGAAGTTAAATACACATGACATCAGATTGGTCAACGCTGGTTTCAGATGCGTATTTAACATTTTGAAATATTTTGAACTATACGGCAAAATTTGTTTCAAGAGCCGGAACATTTCTGACTCAATTTTCGTCGCATAATGGCTGGTTTCTGAAAACTACTCGTGCGTAAACACCGAAGTAGGAATTTTTTTGCTACGCTGTACAATGCGACCCACCTTTACTCGTATAAAGAGAGAAACTGTTTGCTTCCAAACTGCATTCAGCTGCACTGGACAAAAACATTTCGTCGGAATTTCGAAAACATTTTAATGTTCCTGTCCTTAAAGGTTAGTTCATGGTAAAATTCTTCATGTTTTTTTGAAATAGCCAAAGTATTCTCATAGACTGCAAAGTTATTCATTTTAAAACATAGAATGAAAACATGCTATCATATTAGTAATAGCTTCCGATAAAATGCAACCATGAGTGAGTGTGCAACTTAAATGATATAAAAATATTTTCGCTCCGTCCTAGATATTGTTACCTGCGATATATTTTCCAACACACGCACTACATCAATTCCAAAACCAAATGTTATCAAGTACTGTTCACTAGTACACTACAGTAGCACGAAGCCATAAAATACTCTAGCATTTGCCCAAAGGAAGAAGGAAATTTTTTTCCAATTTAAGATGAAAACCTGGCTAAAAAAGTTTTTCACATGTATTTCATTTCACTGGAAAGTCTCAAAATTTTTCAGCACACATCCTCCCTTCTTTGTTACAAAGCCGAATTCTAACGGCCTCTCAACTAATTGGAAAGAGATTTTCGAAGCTATGAAGCCATCGTTAACGTCTTTTATTTTCGTATTTTAAAGGATTCAGAAAAAAATGCTGAATTCCGATGGCTAGTAAAGGTTTCACAATTACTGCTCAGTGATTCTAATGATTTGTGCCAATTCTGTAGCGTTGTATGCATTTCATTTCAGATAAAACGAATTTACATGTCACCATGGCAACTCAAAGGGGAAATAAATGAATATTTTTATCAATCTGATGACTCTAGTCATCCCTTCAACTGAGCGAAAAAAAACCGTCGTGTAAATAACGCCAGAAGTGATCACAACTTCGGTAATATAAAACACCTTGATGGTCCGAGGAAAAATACCATACGTAAATCAGTTGACTTTCCGTTTGAAAACCATCAACACAAGCGTTCAACATTACTTAAAAATGATAGTACCAGGATTGATGACTGACAACATAATACTTTTTATTTGAATTTTTTTGTGAATTGCAGGTAACTTAAAGAAATACTAAACAAAGTAGCCGAAGCTAAAAAATATTGATTTCCTCTGCCACAATTTTAAATCTCTAACGATTTATTGAACGAATCCCAGAATACTTGGAAAAAGCTTAATTCCTTTCCAAAATCCTCCTTTCCTTTCCTTTCCTTTCCTTTCCTTTCCTTCCTTCCTTTCCTTTCCTTCCTTTCTTTCTTTTCTTCTTTTGACAAAATCTTGCATGAATATTCCGTTGTTTTAGCTTTCGACCCCACGAATGAACAAAGTGCAAGTAAAAACTCAGTGTCAAAGTATTATGCAAAATGAAGAAAGTTTGAAATAAAGGATAAACCAAAAACCTCAAATTTTCTAGTATACGAAAAAGAAATACTTCGAGAAATACTTTTGCAACACAATGCTTCTAATGTTTGAATACAATTTTAATTTGCTAATCTAAACAATTTGAACCTTATAACTCTTAGTAAACATGAACAAGGAATTCAAATATTTGAAATTCCATCTGGGGACTTTGATGAAGCCGAAGAGAATTTGTTTTTCTGTTACTCTTATTCATTTGCACGAGGAATTAAGTTTACTTTAAAAAATATATTCATGTGATTTCATCATTTATTAAATTTTGTCCTTAGTGTTTATGTTTCTACAGCGTACGAGTGGTGCCTTTTATGAGAGTCATTTTAGAATTGAGTGGTACTGACTTTTCCATTTGATATGTATTTTCGATACATTGTATTTAACAAAACTGCTTTGAAATCCATTGGAAATGCTTATCCAGAAAGCCTATACACATGGACAGACATTTATTTATATAGGATGAAATGACACTTTGTAATTCAAATTTTCTTGGAAGTTGGACTGCTAAACTACTAAAGAACTATGACACTTAAAATACTTGAACTAATTGTCATAAGAAGCGATGGACCGGCACTTGTTTTGCGTTACTTGAAGCAAATTTGTTAATCTTTTCTATTTTGTTTTTCATTCCCCAACGTCACTTATCATACACCACAACAAAACACCAACTTCTTTTTCAGTAGAAAACCAGTAAACTGCTCAAAAAAAGTTCTTTCCGGTTATTAACGTTCCTTAAGCCCTAAAATGTTCGCCAAAATCTAAAGTGACATCATTTTGAAGGCCATAAAACAAACTTGAAGATTGATGAAGCAACAAATGATTCTGTACTTTGTTATCACTGTTCATTTACTCTCCATCTGCAGTCTATATTTTGAATCTTTACCTGACAAGTCATGATTTTGTTGAGCAATGTAAGTACACTTGCTATCATTGCAAATGGCGCATAGTAGAGACCACACTTTTGCATAAAGCGTAAGAAAATTCCTAAAAAATACATGATGAGTTTAATTCTTATATGTATTTTCATTGCATTCTCCCGAGTAACGAACTGTATTTGATTTCAACGGAAATAAATTTTTTAATGTTCACGATTGGAGAAATGCTTGAGTCAATTTGAGGAAAATAAATTGTTCTAATATATTATTGAGCAAGTTGGCTTTCCTTTTAAACAGAAACTGATTTTTACCTCTTCGAAAACAGCTTCAAATTTAGATGTATAACGTGAAAGAATTTGTTTGCTGGCAGTACCGCAAAAATTAACATATAACATCTGCTCATTCGTCTATGAATCAGAAAATACTTGTCAACCTTAATATTGATTACTATTGAACAATGAAAGGAAAAAATGTTTAGAATTTATTTCCATTGGGGCTGGAGATAGAATGTTCCATTGGCAAAAGTTTGGTGTTGAATGTAACTTAAATACTGGGAGCATTTACCGTAGACTTATTTTCTATCAGTGTGCTACACTGATAGAAGATAAATGACGATAGATCTTCTATCAGTTTGCTCAAATTTAAAATAATAAACTTAACTGTTTGTCAATTCTCTGGAGAACAAACGGCACTTTATGCCCAGTGTAATCGATAAAGAAGTGAACATTCTCGGTTAAATAATGTTATTTAATCTTTATTTGAAAACAGCTGTTTTATTCCTGAAGAATTCAGACTAATTGGGATGTAAAATCTAACCCCTGGAGGAAACGACAGAACTCCCGTACATGAGTTTCAACGTGTACCTTGTACGTACAATCTCTCGTCTTATGTTCCAAGACTATTAAACAAATCTTCTGTGGCAATGTTCATTCAAAAATTATTTATCTTTTTTGGAAAAAAGCTGTTTGCTTATAAGCTATTTTCAGTTGAACAAACGAAAAACATTTCAGATGAATTTTAATACTACTGTTTCTAAATATTGGCTCATGGTAACAATCGTCATGTTTTTAGAAAGAGATAAAGTAATGTCATTAACTATAAAATTATTCGTTTTAAATACCTAGGATGAAAATAGGCTACGATATTAGCAAAACCTTCTGATAAATTCGTACAACATCAACGTGACAAAAAATAATTTCATTTTGTGAGTCTCTCCGATTATTGTCATCTGTGATATATTTTCCAACATGCGTACAAAATTCCCAGGCCAAATTTCATCAGTACTGTTCACCAAAACGCTACAATAACAAAGAACTGTCATATACTCCACCTTCTGTCCAAAACTGCGAGAAGTATGTGCTATTTTTTCCAATCTAAGATAAAAATCTTACAGAATATTTTTTATTTATTATATTTACTAGACATTCTTTAAAAACAAATTTAGCACACAAGCCTTCTTCTTCACTATAGAGATGAATTTTACTGGTCTCTCAAGTGATTGGAAACAGATTTTCGAACCTACGAAACCATTGTTAACATTTTTTATTTTCCTTTTTTGAGTACCCTGTGAAAAAAGCTAAATTTTGATGGCTAGTAATGGTTTCAGAATTGCTGTTCAGTGGTTCTAGGAATCTGTGGAAGTTCAATAGCTACATTTGCTTTTATTTCCGACAAAACAAATTTTAATATCAGCATGACCACTCAAGTGCGAGACAAAAAGATGGTTTGGATTATCTTACAGCATTTGTCAGCCTTCCGATGAAGAAAAAAAATCCGTCGGGTTGATAACGAAAGATGTTCACTTCGATATTATTTACACTCGTAAATCTTCTTAATGGTCCGAAGAAGAATGCTTAAATCAACTCACTTTCCGTTTGAAAAACATCACAAGCGTTCAACAACATTCTAAATGATAGGTTCTAGATAAATGGCTGACAAAACGTTCATAAAATGATATTATTTACCATTGACCAAGGAAAGAAAGAAAGAATTAGAAAATTTCATGACGGGAAGTCGACAAAAATGTTCCTTTGCTTTAACACAACGTGCCAAAAGTAACTTAAATGCTGGGAGTGTTTACCGTAGACTATTAACCCTAAGATGATGTTACGGAATGATTTTCTATTTGCTTTTCTTTCCAAAGTCTTTAGTTAACATTTTTTATACATATATAGTATCAGTTTACCATTTTCAATATTTCACCAAGTAGCATCGAGTTCAAAGTTAGAACAGCATTAAGAATTTTGAAATAAATTGAGCTGTTTGGCAATTCTCTGGAGGATGAACGGTACGTCATAGACAGCGTAATGGACAAAGAAGCAATCATTCTTGGTTAAATAATATTCATTTTATCACCATCTGCTAACAGCTGATTAATTTTTGGGGGATACGGTCTAATTGGGATGTAAAATCTAACCCGTATCTGGTATGACATAACTTCAGTACTAAAGTTTCAACAAGGATCTTGTGCGTGCAATCTCTTTTCTTCTCTGCCAAGACAGAGATTGGTGGATAAGCTATTTTCAGCATTTACGTATGTCACTACACTTCAACTATTAAACAAATCTATGTGAAAAATGGTTATTCAATGTTTGATTTATCTTCACAAGGTTGGATCTTCATATGAGGGTTCAAACGGTCCTTCTATTAGGAATTTCTTATATGTCACCTACGAATAATGACTAAGATGTCTGTTGAAAATCTTGCTTGTTGGCTGTCATTAAATACTTTTTGACGATCAGTGCCATAAAGAAGTCGAGAAATAAATTTACTGTACGCCTTAAAATGTTTCACCGCCGATTGTTTTTAGAAATGCTCAAGTCTTACATTGTTTTTAATATCTTAGAATATTTAAGTCTAATTATGAACCCAATAATGTTGAAGGAATACTTTATCACGAAGGTACATTGGTGCAACATTTCTAGTAAAATGTTATTGATGACAAGTTATCATTATATTATTATTATTGATGCAAATGATATTTGTCGAGGGAAATTCCCTTATAGCGTCCCTGCATGTTTCGTATTTCTAAAAAAGATAATTCTAATAAAATGTAAAACAAATATATGTAAACGTGGATAATATCTGATGTATCAGTGTTTGTTTTGCACTGATACAAAGTTAAGACATAATGTAAAAAAACATATATCTAAGTTTTAAATAAAGTTTGAGTCATTCAAACTGGGGCAACATTTCCTTATGTACTATACTAGGTAAACTAAAATAAACTCTATTTTTTTGCATACATTCTCTGAAATAATTACATACCTAGCGAACACATATGAAAGTATTTATTTAAACTATTCTCAAGAATTCATGGGTTCGTTTACCGTAGGTCTATTACAAAGACTAAGGGGCATTTAGGATAATTCCCCCAACTTAAAAATGATCGCTGTAAAATTTACTAGGATCACTATAAAACTATGTGTTATTACATGTAATTCTTTAGAATAACTTTTGATCTTATAAATATATCAGAATCCATCGCTTTCAAAAGCACGTGTCTCAACTCTCCAGGACTAGAGGCTCTTTGATCCTCTTATACTATTGTTGAGGTCTATAAACGCCGTAGGTTTTTCCAAGTTTTATTTAGAAACCATCGATCCAGTGGTTCTTCTCAAACTCTGCAGTCTCTCTAGAAACCGCCTGGGCCACTCTCTACTTAAATTTATCTTTTCTTCTGTGATTCTATACACTTGCTGGCTGAAAAGCTCAACTACTTTTACAGAGTGAAAACTACAAATTTTTTCTCTTCCAAGTGACATTGTTTTGTATGTGTCATGTGATTTTTAAAAGATGCTATAAATATGGAAGTGAATTTTCCATAGCATCAGAGTTCCATGCAGAGGATGCAACCTTTCTTTTCTTGTTCAACTTCGTGGTTTCTTGAAATAAAGAAAACAAATAGGGTAAACATATGATTCCAGGATACAGGGGAATATTTTGGAGCTGTCGCATATTAGCAGATAAATGGCAGTATATTGGTATTACAATTATTAATAACGTTAAAACAAATCTCACGGGATGCAATGAAACAATTTGAATTTGATTCTGCAAGATCATTACTGTACATATAATGTGAAAAAATGTTTCACGTAACTTCTATATATTATTAGAAACAAAACTTCAAGATACAAGTTTTTCAGTTTTTCCAGCACGTACTTCTACCACTTCCAGAAAAGATACATTCATGAACCCTGACCCTTATTGAAAGAAAAAGTTTTGTATGATTAATAATAATTACCTCCTGCGCTCACGCGCGCAATTTCCAAAGAAATATTCATGAGCATTTGAAGAAAACGAAGAAATCACCTGTCAGTGTAAATATTTGCCGTATGAACTTCTCTGATTGTAGAATTGAATTCTCACGGAAAGTTAGCCTTCATTATTGTAACACAATAATTTCGATTACTTTCAATCTGACCTAAGTTGTAAGCACTATGATACTACCGCTCCCAGAACAATCCCTAATAAATTTGAAAAGCGGCTAGTGTACGATTTGAATTTATGATTTACAGAAGAGAAGCTTCCTGAGTCTTTTTGGTATTTCAGTGAAATCGTGCTGGCCGTCAGATGCTTCCACACGCATTTAGAGTGCAGTACTCGTGTAGATGCTGCAGTTCAGCTGAGCGGAATCCAACCTCCATATGAGTTAACCCCTACCATCATTATGTGGTGTTCTCACTGCAAGAACATCAAAAGACAACAATTGAACTACTGCTTCTTGCATATATAGCCTGAAGAACACCTGAGCTTTTTTCAGAAAACGGATTCTAACACACTTCTTAACCTATTTGTGGTCACATTAATATACGCATAATGTACCTCCTGTGGTTTCGAAAAACCAGAAAAAATGTTTTTCCCCTTAAACAACCAAAATACATCTAAGATACGAAAACCTAAGCAACCCTGACTAGTTTGTGATTCTCTAGATACATCATTCTTCTTCTTAACAGAATAACGAATTTATAACCAAGCTAAAGAAATAAACACACTTCCCGTCAATTGACGTGCAAAATCTTGAACGGGTTAATGAGTTACAGAGTATTCGACAATCACAAAAAATAGCAGTGAGTGATTGTGACACCCGAACATGTCCATGCTTTTTTTCTTGGAGAATATACATAGAGAACATTTTGATTCAGTAAGACTGAACATCGAAATCTAATTTTTGACAACAATAAATCTAGGAACATAAGATCTGATCGACATAAATTAATAAATAAAAAACTTATTGCCTTTATGCATGTATATAACACTCTCAGACCTC
Source organism: Trinorchestia longiramus (assembly GCA_006783055.1). Lineage (NCBI taxonomy): Eukaryota > Metazoa > Arthropoda > Malacostraca > Amphipoda > Talitridae > Trinorchestia > Trinorchestia longiramus. The sequence continues at coordinate 10,303 of VCRD01008498.1, forward strand.
TGACTCTTCTCAATTAAGTACCATAATACATTTTATCAGACGAAAATTTTGTTTGCAATTTATTTCAGCAGACTTCAGTGTAATCTTACAGCATATATATGGCGTTAACACTCCCAAAATAAATAACATAAGATCAGAGTTTACGCAAAATTTGAAACACAGATTACTTTAATAACCACAGTTACTCCATTCAGCCAGCCAATTTAAAACTTGCTTTGCTGCTTATATAATATTTTACTCTTTGCATCTTAGTAGCATAAACTTGGAAAAATTTGCGTATCTCTTAGTATTTCAAATTCTTTTCCCTAAACTTTTTCTGTCGAAAAACAATGTTTTGTACTTTTATAGAGTTAAGATTGCCCTGTCATTTGCCTGCTCTCAATTCTGCACTAATTTCAAGATTAAAAGCTTTAATGGCGACTAATTTTGGGATGTCAGTCCCAGTGATACGCCACTCTAATATAAAGAATTTATGACTCTTCAATCTCAAGCAAGTCGACAATAAGCGTCTTTCATGTTCCTAGAGCCCTCAAGCACGTAAAGAATGTCTCAGAAAAAACTAGGGTCATACATTTTATTATTAGGCAGTAGGCTTAATTAACTACATGTGGCCTCTATTTTTGAGCAACACATCTAGAAATAGCTTCAAAATTTAAGTGTTTGAAATAAGGAACTTCTATTCACAATTCTCTGAAAGGAGGCTTCATCGGAAGAGTTTCTTACTTTTAGCCTCCACCGAGCATATCGATCGAGGCTAACGGTACGTGTTGCGTGAGGTTTAGGTCATTCGCATGCATGGAGTACAGGCGGCTGTTCAATCGGAACTTTCCTCGTAGGCTACAACATTGCCGCAGCAATTCTTGCTGATAGATAGGGACGAGAACCAGGCCTTCAGTACTTGTGGTCATACGTAGCAGGATCAACTTTTCCTCATGTTTTAGCTTCAAATTGATTCCTCACAGAGAAGGCATTTTTTAAAAATTATTCTTAATTGTTGGGTCCTAAAAACGTTTCTATGAATTCAAGATCTGCATCATTCTCCGTTAAGAAAGAAAAAAATTAAATTCTCTAATGTCGCTTCGTAATTTTAGTCGAAAAGAATGAGAAAGAATTCTCCACCGAACGGTATAAGTTTTTTAGAGTTCTACAACTCTGTTGAAATTTACGAGCTGTATTTACTCTCACCATGCTGTGCCTCAGTTCTTACTTTCACTATGGAATGCGGCTCATCCCCAGTTCTGCGAATAATTGTATTGAGCTCAACAATAAGCGAATTTTCTGCTGACACCTCGTATTGCTCATTCATGTATTGTGTTAAATGACTGGTTGCAGCTGGCATGGCTTATGAAAAGTTTACAAGTTGCCAGTGGCTGGGGAATAATATTCAGTCGTATTTATTTACTATTGCATAATTGATTGTATCACATGCATCTGTTCCTATTCCTTGTATCAAAATACATAGTTGCATTTCATAAGAAAACTGAGTTTCCAAAGGCTTCAACATCTTAAATAAATATTTATTGAACATCATGCTTTAATCCAAATCACAAAAATAATTATCACAGGAGAAACCTTCTTTTTAGATACGACTATCGCTCGCTTGATTTGTTCTTCTTTTCTACGTTATTTCATAGACAGTTATTATGTGTGTGAGCATCATTAGTGCGTAGCGGTATAATCTTCCCTGCAATTTTGAAAAACAACTAACATACAATTATTGTGTATCTGTTGTTAAGTACCGACTACTAAACAATGGTTTAGACCAAAGACAAGAACTCATTCGAAAGAACTGATGTCATCAGTTGCGGGCGCGTATTTTGTGCTCCATTTATCGAGTCATAGGAACCTGAAACTCTTTATATTTTGTGCTTTTCTGACATTCCTTATTTTGGTGAAGGAAATCGGTTTCTGCAAATTACTGTAGGCTAAAAGTTATGCATGAAAATGTTCGAAAAGTGGTAAAAAAAATCATTCAAAGGTATTGTTTATTCTAGAAAAATATGTTCTATTATACATCCACGAGCCGTCAAGAAACATTTAATACACAGTAGTTGACACAAATTCCTGACTTTGTTCACACTTCATCGTAAAACAGATACACTAAATATTAAAATAAGGGTATTCTTAAATAATGTCAGCATTGCTTAAGCGAGAGGTAAAACTAAAACTCGTTGGTTCCACGATAATTTACAAAAGTCCTCTAGTTTCTGTCAGTTTCTCAAGTTTCGTTATTTGTCATAATTGAAGTCATAATTTAAGATCTTAAGAGTTTTGATATGTAGGAAAACGTCAATGAAAATCCCGAAAATAACGGAACAATTCTAAAAATAGGAAAAAACTCTCAAACAACACCACAAATAACGTGTCATGAAAATAATAAGGGGACAAATAACGAGGTTTGAATGGATTTTTCTAGGATAGTAAAATTGAGCTCTTTGGCAGAGTTCAAGGGAAAAATCACACTCCTTAGCACAGGGAGTAGGTGAATTATTAATTCTAGTAGTTTCAGAAAAACTATTTTTCTGCCTAGCCAGGATGACGCTTTTGGTTCAATTTTAAATAAAAGGCCAATTGTGGTAGACATTGATGTAGAGTCAGGAAGCAATGTACCAAAATTTGTAATTAACTTATGAACAAAAAAGAGAAACGAATGCAAAAAATACATAATTTCAGAAAACTTTAGGAAAAATCATTTTAGAAAATGCAACGCTAAATACTTAGGTGAAGAATGGCATTACGCTAAAATGAGTAACAGAAAAATATAATCGAATCGAAAGCGATAGAAAAGGCAAAATAGTTATGTTGTCGCCTATCTTAAAAAGGAGTACAAGTTACGTAGCGATTATTAGCTTGACTATTAGATCAGAGGTAAGAAACAGCAAAATATTAGCAAACATATAGATTTCTCTCAGAGAAAACTATTTACGTATGCTAGAGTAACAGCGCTGCCTCGAAATTTTTAATTTATTTCATTCGAGAGTTTTATAAGTAGAGCTTGAATATTCCCCCGAAAACATGCATGTTGTGCGACGAAACGGACAGATTAAAGCATTTTTTTCAGTCAGAAAAAATAACTATTTCTTTAAATAATGTAGATCTTTTGAATGACCCGGAATAAACATTTACTTTCAAAATGAGATATGAGCCTCCTGTTATTTGAAGAGGAAGTTAGTTTCTGAAAACATCGACTATTATTCATTTCCTGAAACATTCCTTCTTAACTGGATGAGTATGAAAAGAAAATCAGTCTCCATAGATAATAATCAAAGTTTGTAAAATGTTAATATTTGTGCTAATTATGATATAACAGTAACGACAACGAAGTTTTGAAGCTGCCGAGAACAGTTATCATTGTCATCATATTGAAACAAATATAAACTGATGGAAGACGAATACAATATTCATGCGGTGATGATCAGAATTATTTCTTACAGTCGTATAAATAAACTTGAAAGTAACATAGGAAAAAGGCTATCAGTCATTCACAGTGAAACATTCTTAACTGGTTCACCAAAACTTTCCATTCATACTGTTGCTTGGTACTGTCAAAAAATTTTAAAACTAGGTAAATAAAATTACTTGTTTTATGAATAGTAACGTTCACAACGATTTATATTGTTGTTATTGTTACTCGTAACTATTTGTATAGTTCATTAAATTGTTTTAGCATAAGTGCTCGAATGAAAGTCTAAAGAGGTCTATGTTTATCGAAACCTGTTCAAACCGAATCACTTTGACGTGTAAACCAACAATGAAAGGTGCTTGTCATTAGTTTCTTAATAATAAAGATAAAATCAAAATTCATCAATACTGTTTCTGTTTAACTGGAATATTCAAACTCTCATTGAATACCAATGAATCAATGTTCTTAAAAACAATCACACTATATGATGATACACAGGAGGTTGCTCGGTTAGTTGATGGTTGGTTGGCTGGTCCGTTGCTCTGTCACGCTGTCAAGGCTTTAGATAGGAGAAATTTGGTCTACTGAATAACAAGAATTACGATAGCAAACATGGTTTCTGGAATATATGTATGTTCGAAAGTTGAAATACTGGATGCTGAAATAAACTATTTATTTTATGCTAGGTATTGATTTCTCAATGGAAGGGGCATACATGTATTGTAAGCATTTTATTGTGGATACAAAGGCACATCCTTCAATATGGAACTCTTTTGCAAAGCCCACGTCCATTAGCAAATTAGACAAAAAAATTAACTAAAAAACCCGTGAATTTTTTCCCGTGTGAGTCGATTAGAATTATTATGTTTGTAAATGATAAGGAGGTGTGACACTGAAATAATATTTCGTGAGAAATTATATTTTACCGTGACACGTAAAGCTTCCAAACTCATGTGCTAAAAAAATTATTTCAACTACAAATGAAAGCAGGTTGCAGCAATACATTAAATAGTTAAAACTTAACCTAATTTTACAGTTACTTAAAAACATGAAGAGAAAACATGTTAGGAGTTCCATTCAAATTAAACTTTGTATGCTGTCCGTATATCAGATAAAAAATTCTTGTTTTTGAGCCCATGGAATGATTTTAATTCTTGTTGAATGAATAGAAAAATTTACGAATTGTTTTGACCACTTGCCATCCCTGGCTTCACGTTATTAGCATTTAGCCAAAGATGTTAAACTTCAAGAACATTCCTGAACATTCCTCGTCGCAACATCATTTCTTGGATTCATAGATACAAATTTTCGATGACATCCTTTTTAAAATACTGTTTCACAATATTCAGGAAGAAAATAAATGTCTAAACAAGAGCAGCATTTATGATACAACGTATATTCTCTCAGGTAACTCTACTACTTCATATTGAATTGCAGGATATGTAAGATTCTTTATGCAAGGTCACAAATTGATATGTAAATGATAACAATATGCATATAAATGATAATTCTGTGCTATTCAGTTATGATTATTTCATATTTTAGAGAATCAAACACAATGCCAACAAAGTTTTTGATGAATTGAAACGATCTGGAGTGATTGAAACCGAAATCGATTTTGACTGCTAACTCAAGTTTTTCTTAATTATTGCTTAGAAATATATTCATAAAACGCATTAACAAAATTTAATGAGCCAATCAACTCTGAGTCTTTCGTTTGCACGTTCGTTATCGCAAGTAGACGCAATTTAGTAACGATTTACAAACAAAGAGTGCATGTAAAACTTCTAGTGAAGTGACCATTCAGCAAAACAAGTCATTCAAATTTCGTCAATAAAGAAAAAGTGGAGGTACAAAAACCAATAAGGAAGACGGGTTTCGGTCGCTTAATACGATCTCGATACAGTACACACATTTAAATAAGATATAAAACACGAAATAAATAACGCTTAGAGTTGCATGTCACTTCAAAATAGTACAGCAAATACCCAGGATGACCCTAAATATTTTACATGTATATATATATTAATATTTGCACGGAACGTACACCTACCTCAGTGCATACCTTACTTGAGACTTTCTTTCAAAGGATACACGAGGGCAAGATACCCGGACTGAAGACTAACTCCAATGCTACCTTATTACTTAACAGACGTTGGCTAACACGAGCTTTCTGGACTAGAACTTTTTAACAATCTGACTGTAGTTTGTCTTCTGGGGTCCGCTTCAGAGATCGGCAATTTCGGATCCGCAGCTCTCTCTCTGGACCCCCTCAATAAGCTGCCCCCTATGCCCCCGACGCTGCTGTTCAGAGCACCCAGAGAGTCTGAGAAGGAGCTGCCGTCATCTATGCTCAATACTGCACTTCTGGTGGATGTGGCAGGTGACGCTACGGCTGCAGTCAGTCGTGTACGGTCGTTGACATCAGGAGAGGAGGAAGCGTACAGGGAAATTGGATCGTCTCCGTACCGGGCGTAACCCCGTACCTGTTGTAGACGAGTGCACGGGTTGACACAATCATGATATAAAATAATAATGGTTAGCAAGCATTAGCAAATAGTAAGATTAAATGTCTAACTCGTTTAAAATGACACATAATGAAAAAAATTACATCTATTGAACAACTCTACAATGCATGGAAATTATATTACAATAGTATTTCTCAGAAAACATATTCAACTGAAAATCCCAATGATTACTGCTTTTATTACGCTGTTTCGTCCATGAAATATTATGTATGTTGTTTATAAAAACTCAGCAGGTGTCCAATCTAACAGCAACGTTACGAAAAATTATTACAATCCAGAAACGATGCATAGGAAAATTGGCTTTTGTTTTTCAACCTATCTAGAAATCGTTCAATCAAAAAAACCATTCAATCAAGACGCCATGCAATGTGATGCCTGCTCACAAAGAAAGCTGACAACAGAAAGACGTACGTGTTAGTAATTTAAATAATGGAGGACTATGTATATAATTTAATACCCCTGTACCATTTAAATCATAATATATTTTATATATAAGGTATGCTATTACGTTCCGCCGACTGCGTATCGGACATTTACGCTCTAACCTCACTAGGAAAATTGCAGATATGGCACGTAAGTTAAAATCCCAATTTGAAAGTTTATAAGTTGTCTCATCGTATAGGTCACTAAAAATATTTTTCCCAATAATCTAATCTACTCTAATCTAATCTAATCTAATCTAATACTAAGAATGACCGTCTTGTGTTCATATATTTATTTACATGTTTCATGTCTCGCTCTTAAGAATAAATAGAAAGAAATTAGCACTGGCGGTCTAGGTTTCAGTTCACTGGTAAATTAATACACTCAAGTGGACTATAATAAGTCACTTTCAAAAAAATTAGTGAGATCCAGAGCCTTATACACTCGAGTCAGTATCGTGGATACCGATTTTGGCGGGGTATTGCATATTACGATATACATACACAAGCTCGCAGTTGCTTTCAGTAAGGCTGAATTTCTGTATCTAGGATATGACTCGAAGGCTATAACTACTTCTATTGCAGCTCAAAAAAACAGTATTCTAAGTGATTATTATGCTCTAAATTTCCCACTATTTTTGATGGCACGGGTACACTAGTAACAAATAAGCTTTAACGCCCGTAACATAAGAACTTCAAATTCGATACCATTAACCATCACTCTAACCGCACAACAAATCATACAAATATTCTCCTAGAACTCCATA
>VCRD01008501.1:2967-13044 GCA_006783055.1 Trinorchestia longiramus
CTAAAACAAAAGTATTGTATGGGCATTCAATAACTTTTTTCAGGGGGAAATATGCACCCGTATGGGTCGCCCCCATATACCGTACGGGTCGCCCCCGTATAGGGGGCGACCCGTACGAAATACCTTTTTTTTAAGAAATTTAAAAAAAATACTATCTTAACTAGGAAAGCCACTTGGGTGGATGCCATAGTTAACACAATATTTGAAGTTGATTTTGTACCCATTGCAGTTGCTCTGACATCGAAACCTGAATTTTGGCAAATATAATGCCACTAGTAGTACGACTTGCCCCCACATCACCCTATATATGTGTGTGTATGTATATGCATGTACAAAAAAACTGCACGTACGTGTGCAGGCAAAAATGCACATATATGCGTCCGAATAAAATTGAAAATATTTGCAAAATATGTACATTAACCATTATATATACTGTACATATTGTAAACACAATGCCCTGACGGGTTCATGTATATATGTAAATATATACTCCGCCGTTAATCAGTCTCCATTAAAAATTTTCATGGCCACCCAATTCTGCGCAATGCATCTTTTCGCCTCCTACTGTCCCTTTCCTTTTCACTTCCTTTTTCTGGTACAATCTGTACCAATCTCTTTTCTTCACCTCTTTCCTGGTGGCACCGACCACCACCATATCTGCCCACACAACATTGAATTGAGATTTACTTTGCGCCTGCAATAGCGATTCTAACGTGAGTAGGGGCAATTTTTCAAATTCGCATAAATCTCTGATAAAACATAGTATGCGATGTACTTCCGCATACTTTCAATAAATCAGACACAAAATAGAAGATTTTCACTATAGGTTTTTGTATACTGCCAACTGAGGTTATTGATACGTAAAGGTACCATGATATATGTGTATTTTCGGAAATTCTGCACTTCCTTCAATGACGATGTGAAAGACCTCGTAGATTCTGCAGTGAATTTATGCAAACCACAGATCCGAAAGTGGAAGTCCATATCAGTCTGCTATATCGAGTATATCTGCCGGAAAAACATCGAATTGAGATTTACTATGTGCCTAGAATAGCGATTCGAATGTGGGCAGGAGCAATTTTTCAAATTCGCATAAATCTTTGATGAAACATGGTATGCGATATACTTCTGCATATCTTCAACAAATTAGACATAAAATAGTAGATTTCTGCTATAGATTTTGTATAAAGCCAACTAAAGTTGTTGAGACCTAGAGGTAGCATAATCGATGTGTTTTCGGCAATTCTGTACTTCATTCAATGACGATGTGAAAAACCTCGTGGATTCTGGTGTGAATTCATGTAAACCACGGATCTGAAAGTGGAAGTTCACGTCAGTGTGTTGTATCCAGTATATCTGCCAAACAACATCGAATTGAGATGTACTCTGTGCCTAGAATAACGATTTGAACGTGAGTAGAGGCAATTTTTAAAATTCGTATAAATCTTTCATAAAACATGATATGCGATGTATTTCTGCATACCTTCAACAAATCAGACACAAAATAGAAGATTTTCAATAGAGGATTTCGTTTAATGCCAACTGAAGTTATTTATACTTAGAGGTATAAATACTCCATGTGTTTTCGGCAATTGTGCACTTCATTCAATAACAATGTGAAAAACCTCGTGGACTGCAGTGAATTCATGCAAACTACGGAACTGAAACTTGAAGTCCATTTTAGTGTGCTGTATCAAGTATATCTGCCGAATCAACATCGAATTGAGATTTACTCTGCGCCTAGAATAGCGACTCGAACGTGGGTAGGGGCAATTTTTAAAATTCGCATAAATCTTTGATGAAACATGGTATGCGATTTACTTCTGAATACCTTCAACAAATCAGACACCAAATAAAAGATTTTCGCTCTAGGTTTTCGTATAATGTCAATTGAAGTTATTGATACCCAGAGCGCTTATTACTATGCACTTAGAATAGCGATTCGAACATGGGTAGGGGCAATTTTTCAAATTCGCATATATCCGTGTGACCTGACTTGAGTATAAAAAAGAATTCATGACAGCAACTCAACTTTGTCTTTTGTAAAGGTTGGCACGAGAAATGGCTTGTGATCTTATTGAGATGGTTGAGCCAATCTAGAGCTTCCAGAAGATGATTAGGCCAGTCCAGATTCAGGGATGAATGGCCAGTCCAGAGCTACAGCGACAGCTAACAGCGAGATAGCTTAGTACTCGAGATGTGCAGTTCAGGGTGCACAGTGAGACAACGAGTGGCTTGAGCGGGTACAAAGAGTGCAACGATGGGTAGCTTATGATCTCCAATTCGGCACGTAACAGGAAGTGATGAGTACTAATACTAGGATCCGTAAGCCTAGTCATAAGTCAAATTGCAATTCCCAGACTATGCCAGGATGAACTGCAGAAAGCAACACTAGTTAAGGATTACCAGCAACCAGCTCACTATTCAGTCAAGCTTTGATTTCAACATTTTTACAGTGATGCAGGGGTTTATTAAATTGATTTGATGAGTTTTTGTTAAAGCCGAAATAATTAAATTGTATCCTTGGCATAAGTCTTAAGGATTTGTATTGATTTTTCTGAGCACAAATTTAGCAACAAGCAAGAAAATTAACATTAGGTAAAAAGGAACACTCTTAGGCTAATTAGGTAATAGCTATAAAATAATTGATTTTAGACCTTCAAAGAAATAGCTTTTAGGTCTGTAAAAATATTAATACTAAGTTTTTCACATATAAAAAAAAACACATAATAATTCTTAAGCAGACAAAATTGAGGACAAAAATGGTATAAGCTGCATTCTAATTTATATCAATAAGGACATGCTGTAGGCTTGAGATTCTGTTGCTAGTTAAAAGATCTAGTCAACAGAATCTGGTTTGGGTTAGGAATTATCACTATACCGTCATAATTAAGTTTTTAAATATCGTGACATGCCAAACTACAGACTGATGCATATGAGTACAAATATCCTGAGCACACATATCTTAGATACAAATTGATGTTATAAAAATCTACACCTGAGGACATCGCAGACTAGATTCAATACTGTCTTTAGAAATTACCTATTCAAATGAGATTCTTCAAGAATGGTAATGAACACAGTGATTGAGAATACTATTAAGTAACTGCTATTATAGCACAGTCACTGAGTTATCGCAGTTGTCTTACAGAAACAATTCCTACCACGTGACATGCTTTGATAATTCAACAGTGAATAAGTAGACACTAGGAAAATCTAAACATACACCAAAGAACACAAATACTACTGGCAAGGTTAAGCATAAAAATTACGACATGTCTAAAAATGCTAAACAAAGCATGCTTACCTCCACAGCACAAACAGATTTAAACGGCAACAAGAGCCGTTGACACCGGATCAAGTATATACAATACGATCAAAAAATGGTTTACCCATGTTTAAAATGTCATAACTTAGCAACGAATTAAGATATTTTGGATCTGTTTGCTTTATTCGACGTCGAATATAATTGTCTATCGGTCTCTGTACATTTTTAAAAATACGTAGCCACTCCATAAAATTTAATGGTATCGAAATTTTCAATTTCGATAGGATTAATGTAGTTTCCGAACTACTGTATTCATACAGAGAACTAGGGATAAGTAGAAAAAGAACCTATATAGTGAGAGTCGGATGGAAAGGGGACTATGGAAGAGGCATTAGTATTGGGATCATTTATTTTTAAATGGTCTCAGCGCCGTCGCGTTCTGAAGTTCCATCCGGTCCCAAACCGTCCAATTGTCCGTATTGCACTTGTTCAGACTACAAGTTTCGCTGCAGTGTGAAGCGGAGTCGTCGGGCTGCGTGCTGTGGTGGAAGTTGTTCCTGCTCCATCGTCGATAGACGTGACGTTCTACTTCTTCCTTGCTTTCCCCTGCCTATATTTTGTGTTTTTTTTAATAGAATTTCTTTCATTTTGTTTTGTTGTGCAATCTAGCACCAATTGTCTGATGCGTACTCCATATTTTAACTGGTCTATCCAGATCTCTAAATAAATAACTTAAAATTAGACTGTTGTCTAACTTTAAATTAAAACTACTTAAATACGAGTGAATTCGTCTAATAATGAGGGTCTGAAAAGACTCTCAACTCAGAATTCTACTCTTTAACCCTTTCGGTACCATGATGCAAATATCAGAACCTTTTCAACATATTTAACATCAAATTTAAAAAAAAGATGCTTTGTGATGTTTTACGGTCACTGCATTGTCCTAATCAAACTGTAGCTTGCATTGCCCTACCAGTGTTTGCACAGACACACGTGTTGCTCTGCATCTTAATAGGCGAAAAATGACTGCGGCTAACAGAGATGCCGTCAGTACCGAAAGGGTTAAATTAAAATTACTTAAATACGAGTGAATTCGTCTAATAATGAGGGTCTGAAAAGACTCCGTACTCTGAATTCTACTCTGTAAATTAAAATTTCCTCTTCCTTTCTAAACGTAAAAACTACTACTATCCTTTACTATCTATGTGGAGTACGCTTCTTTAACTATTTTCAACTATCTTTAAATTCTAACATGCCTAGCAGTTTCCGATGGAAACACTGAAAGAGCATGTATCTTTTAGGTTTGTATCAAGCATTCGAAAGTTAACTGAAATATCACCATACTGAAATTCTTCTTGCTAAGTCCATCATTTCAGAGTAATTAATTCGTTAATTTTCAACAGTACAAATACATTCGGGGTTGCTACCAGCTTTGGGACAGCGACGGGCGAACTCTTTCCAGTGCATGAGTCCTCGCTGTCAATGGTAGGTTGCTTGCCTACAGTTAGGTCCCAGAACTACATTTGGTATTAATATCAACATTTACCCGGCATTCTGTAAAATTTCATAGGAATCTATTATTTAGCGGCAGGAAGAAGTGGGAGCCCAAGATCGTGCATCTGCAGTCTTGGAGCACGGATCATCGGTGCCCTTTGCCACTGGTGTTCTGCGTACGCTACCTAAGATTAAGATTGAGCGCGGTTCGGATGGTGAGAGCTGACATTCCGGCTCTAGACCCCAGGGACCGACGGACTCGAGCGTAGGGGTGCTGAGACTAACCGTTCTCTCCAGTTGTGTATTTATGTTCTGGCTCTCTTTGACCTCAATTAAACGTCACCTTAATTGCTTGAAGAGACGCCAGGTTTATTGGAGGGACGGCTTAAAACCCTAACCATATTTTTTTTGTTGACGGTCAAGTCGTCAAAATTAGATAATTAAATGACTTAAATGCAAAAATATTAAATTGCTTCTTGATTTAAAGTAAATAAATAAGATTAAACAACCTTGACTTTTACCCATGAAGTGTCGTGAACCTTTGTGGCGTGCAAAATTCGCGACAATAGTTAAGTAATAGGCACCTAAATGAAGTTGCGCTCGAATTGTTAATTAAAGTTTATGAACCTCTGTAAATAAAACAACAGTTTCTGTACATCGTTTTTCACTTAAAGAACCTGTATATGAAATAATAGACAGAAAACCATTCTTTATTGAACACAATTGTCTTTACTATCCTCTTTCTTCTACTTGATCACCATTCCTATTTACGCAAACCTGGGCTCTGTTTCTCATACTTTTCATCACTTTATTAAAATATCTTGACATGCTAAATCAAAAAATTATCCCCCAATTAAATACTGCATGTGAAAACAGATTGAATCGTTATTGGTGAGTTCAAGATGGAGCACCGGCTCACAGATCACATATACAGGTTCAAATACAGGTTCTTTAAGTGAAAAATGATGTACAGAAACTAATTTAATGGCTTAATTAGCCATAAAAATTATTACCATAATTTGCACTTAATATACATGTTTTAATTGTAAAGAATTAGTAAAAATTACTTGAAGTTTATTCTTCAGTGGTAAAAGTGTAAAGTGGTAATAATGAAGGTTATTTTAGCCCTGGTATATTCATGGCATTTAAGGGGGGAGGCAGATCATGCTACAAACTTTCATTATCTGCGAAGCCACTTTCTTACGCTAAATATCTACTGTGCTCAGTATTACAAGAAAAAAAAACCTAATGTACTCCTTTTAAATAATATAAAATAGCATTTGTCATGCAGTTTATTCCTCAGACCTCCTAGAACATTTTTATCTGAGACAAACACAGGGAGCATTTTCTGAGTCGATCTCCATTCCAGATTTTTCAGTGTGGTAACTTCTACAATGTTTGAAACAACAAACTGTAATAAGACACAAAAGAGCTGCTTGCATCGACGAAATCCTGACGTTAAATATTTTTAACCAATGGACGTCATCGTTTCCATGAAATGTGCACTGTCGAACCTGCGTTCACTTCCACAAATATAAAACAAGTATTAAATTTTGTGACGGATTTCACGATATGAATTTTATTACTTTGTAATCTGATTTGACACAGTATCGGTTTGATTCCCTAATTTTGTCATTTTGGTACAGGATTTTACAGTTTCACAATGTAAGTTCACATTTGCTAAAGAGTTAACATATGACCTGAAAATATAAGCACCGCAGATGAATAATCTTTTGCTTTGCTCATACAAGTAGACCAAATAGACTTTGGCAATATTTCTCAGCAAATTATGTTTAGTTTTCGCATCCAATAATGCAGTTAAGGTATAAATTTAACTTGTATATGTATGTAATTTGAATTTCTGTAATCTAAAATGCGACCTCGATGCAAACTCAATACACGTTCTGAACGATCAATACCTTGCAGTTTCAGCCTGGGGCGAGAGATGGTGGGAGTCTGGGAAACTTGTGGTGAGGGAATTGTTGCTGCTGTCGTGCCTCGGAAATATAGTAATTAATTTAGTATGTTCTTCGAGACGATAAAAAAATATGATTAATTTTTGTAATATTTTAGAGTTCATTTTTATATCTATTTCATGTCATTGGCGACTAGCATTTTAAAGTGAAAATATAATCGTAGTCGCAACTTCAAATTGCAACTCTCATCAATAGTCAACCACGAGTCTTAAGACTAAGTGCCCATCAGTTCAGTCTCAGTTATCGCTCAGTTAGGAGCAATTCTATTTGCGCTTTCAGTCTCTCTCTGACGGGTAAGTTTCTATTGACAATGTGTTAGAGAGTTCTGCATTTCACTTACGTACTAGATATCTCTTGAACTTGTCATTTTTGCTGAGCCTAGATGTTCCCCTGTAGGCTTAAGATTTCCTTTTTGAAACAGTTTTGATACAATGTGTATTTGAGAGATTGTATTGGAAAATTTCATTTCAGTGTAGTCAGGTTTTCATTCAAATGATTTAAATTGTGTTTGAAGAAGTTGTCGTGCTTTCATTCACTTTACTCCAAGATTTATAATTAATTCATTGATAGAATATTTTAAATAATAACTATTGCATCAGCCATCCAATTCATTTTCTAATTTCGTTTCACTTAAGTCTCTACGTTTAAGTATTCATGACGGGCATACTAAAAGATCGATCAACCATTTTGATAAGGTTATTAAATTTCATGGCCTGTTGTAGAAGCTGCCTATCGACATCTCGTTTTGTGTTCATTGTAGCAGCCAGCTAATTATGTACGATGCTTTAGTATTTAACTCAACAGTTGTCTCTAAAGTTGCTATGTGATATTGATTCTTCTTGCTAAATTCTGTATTTATTTCGTGTTACTTATTGGTCCCTATCTGGACGGGTTTCAGTTTCAGTTCCAGTTTCGGTTTCGGTTTTACAGATTTCAAGTTCTCAGTTTTGGTCCTCGATCTTAGCCTCAACTTCTGCTCGGATTTTGATCGTGTTCAATAATAAATATGCAAGCTACGAAGCCGATCGTATCGCTAGCCTCGAAGAACACCAACAAAAAACAACTGCTACAGAAAAATTACTGTTCCCTAAACTGCTTTCAGGGCGAATAAGTGGTGGAATGAAAATGAATGTCCTTGGATGATGAGCAATTCGGTAAACGAGCAACATTTTCGCTAAAAATTAGTCCCAGATAACGAACAAATTTTCGGATAAAGACCAGCAAGACAAAGAACCCACGCGTGATTCTAACCTCAGTGGCACTCGAGACGTTGGGGCGGTTGGACGTTGCCTGTTTTTATAGTGTTGCGTCCGTGTTTTGGGTTACTTTAGATTTTTTGCATAATATAGCCTTCAAATGTGTCTCCCAAAAAGGTTAAAAGCAACAGTAATAGTGTGAAGAAAAGGCAAAGGCCAACAATTGAAATAGAGATAGAAGTTATTGCTAAGCATGAAAATAGAGTGCGTTTATCTGATGTCGCGGTGAAATACATGTCAAAGCCAACAATCTCGATCATTTCAGATAATAAGAAACGAATGAAAGGAGCAAGTGTTGCTAAAGTAATGAGTACTTTAACTAAGCAAAGGCCCTAGGTAATTGGGGAAGCAAAAAAGTTGCTTCTTGTGTATACAAATAAGAAACAATTAGAAGGTGCTAGCATCATTTAGTGTTTAATTTGTGGGAAGGTGCTACAAATCTATAATGATTTATTAAAAAAACTCCTGGTACAATTGCTGCGAGTGATTTTAGTTTTAAAGCTAGTCGAGGTTGATTTAAAAATGTTAAGCACAGAACTTGAATACATAGCGTAGTAAGGCATGGGGAGGCAACTAGTTCAGATGAGAAAGGGGCTCAGAAATTTGTTAAAAAGTTTAGTGATTTAATTCAAGAATAAGGATACGTACCGCAACAGGTGTTCAATGCAAACGAAACATGTTTGATTTGGAGAAAAATGCCCAAAAGAACCTTTATTTCAAAAAAGAAAGAGGAAGCACTGTGAAGTTTGGTTATTGCTAGACGGTTGTAACAGCCAACTTCAACGATTATTTTTCTCTTTCTATCTGCACGTGCGACATTACTCGAGGAGAAATAAAAGAATTCTTGACATTGACTCAGCTTTATATTTGGTAAGGGTTAGTGTGAGAAATGACTTGAGATCTTTGTGAGATGATTGAGCCAATCCAGAACTTCCAAAGGTAAATTAAGCCAGTCCAGCTTCATGGGATGAATAGGCCAGTCCAGAGCTACAGCGACAGCTCACAGCGAGTATAGCTTACAGGTGGTTTACAGCGAGAGTTCACAGCGAAAGCCCACAGATGGCTCACAGCGAGCAGAGGTAGTTGACCCTCAATTCTGCACGTAGTGCAATGTGCTAAGTACTAATCAAGGATCCATAAGTTTTGTCATAAAAATCAATCCATTTCTTTGACTATGTAATGATGATTTGCAGAAGGCAGTATTAGTTAAAAATTGTCAGCAACCAGCTCACTATTCTGTCAAGTTTTGATTTGACCATCCTTTACATTTAGGCTGGGGTTTATTAACATTGATGAAAGATTAATTTTAATATTGGTAAAAGAAAATTTAATATTGATGGAAGATCATTTGTGTATTGATGATTAATTTTAGTAGTGATGAATTTCACAGGATAGATAAGCAGGAATAGTTAAATCGTATCATTTCCATAAGTCTCAAGGATTTGCATTGGCTGTTCTGAAAACACAATTTCAGCAACAACATAAAAGAAAGGAATCAACATTGAATATAAAAGAAGAACACTTTAAGCCTTTCAATATTAAGAAACCTGAATTAAGTAATAGCTACAAAAATAGTTGATTTTAGACCTTCAAAGAAATAGCGTTTAGCTCTGTAAAATACTAATACTGAGTTTTCACGGGTAAAAAGAAACACATTGTAATTCCTAAACAGAGAAAAATATGGTTAAAAAATTGTATAAGCTGCATCCTAATTTGTATCAATAAGGAATACTTGTTTGAGTTATGAAATATCACTATAACCACACATAATTGGATTTCTAAATATTCTGACATAGTAAGCTACAGACTTGTACATATGAGTAGGGTAGTGTGGGGGCAAGTCGTACATGGGGGCGACCCGTACAGTCGCGATTGACAAAAAACAAATGGCGGTATGATGACGTCACGCACGCTGAGGATGAAGAAGATCCATCCAAACAGTCCGCCATATTTGTTGACGGCGCTGCTCCGCCGCTGTTCGTGCGAGGTGAGAATTCTTTGGTTGCCATGTAATTTTTTGTGTTACCAATATAGTGTCCCGAGTGCGTGAATATATTGCGATTATTTTAGTTATACATTGAAT
>VCRD01008502.1:5609-17411 GCA_006783055.1 Trinorchestia longiramus
AGTATGTGTCCTGCTCACTATGTAGCACTCAGTGCATCATGCTGCAGTATGTGTCCTGCTCCCTATGTAGCACTCAGTGCATCATGCTACAGTATGTGTCCTGCTCACTATGTAGTACTCAGTGCATCATGCTGCAGTATGTGTCCTGCTCCCTATGTAGCACTCAGTGCATCATGCTACAGTATGTGTCCTGCTCATGTCCTGATTATGCCAGTTGTGCGAGTGCAGAAAACTCCGTGACAGTTGTATGATTTAGTCATGAGAGCTGTGTAGCAGGACTACACTAAATGACATCAATGACCTGAGAGCGAGAGAACTGAGAGACCTCTACTTTTCTGAATAGCATATTACCCTCCTAAAACAACTTTCTTCCAGGGCAGGAGTAAAATACAAACCTATGATATTGTGGTACGAAAATTTTACTCATCATTACTATTATGTCTATTATAACTGTCAGCATCTCGAATTTCATTGTTGTTACTGATATAATTCTTTTTCATGCATACAATTCAACTCATAATTAAGCACTGACACTCTAGTCACAGAAGACAGTGGCATAATTTGCTTGACAGTTTCCCCGCTGGTCACGCTGTTTATTTAGTGTTTTATGCCACTATTCCACGATTCTAATTATCATCCATTATGTTCGACTCACAAAGTCAAAATTGTACCTTATCATGTAAGATAAAAGCCTCAGAATGTTTCCTGACAAAATTTCCCAGGACAAATTGTTCTGCCATTAACAAAGTTAGCTCGTATTACTAGCCCAGCTGGCCTGTATTGTGAGCTGCAGTTTTCAAAGGTAATGAGATATAAAGATACAACTGATCCATCCTACTGCCTCGTATTCTGCTGTTACTGTCAGCACGTGCATCTGAACTTCCTTAACGCAGTCGGAAACATTGACATGAAAACAAAACAACTGGGATCTCTTATCCTGTTCTTGCTCAACTCTCTCCTTGATACAAAGAAAACAAGGGCACCTAAATTAGACATTAGTGGTGTGACAATAACATGGAAAACATGCAAAAATTTCCTTGAAATTAATCCCCTGTTTCGAAAATTAGAATAGAATAGAATAGAATGAAGCTATAGGAACGAACCTTCTGGCCCATTCTTGGGTCGGATAATTACTTCGATAATTATTCGGTTGTTTACCCAAGTCCCATGCCGTATTTCTAGCCGCGTAACCATGTTGGCAGCGGGATTACATTGGTTACTGTCCTTAACTCGGGCAGGACGACTCAAAGGTGTATGATATAGTAATAAAGTACATACATATGCGCTAGTGACGCATGAATATGCGCTAGTGACGCATGAATATGTGTTAGTGACACATGAATATGCGCTAGTGACACATGAAGGGCACAATTATCTAAAAATCCCCGGCTACAATTCCTCGAAAGCTAGACGGCCAATTTGAAATAAATACAATGCTTTCATCAGTCAGGCGAATTTGAAAAAAAAAACTCCCCTAAAATGTTTCCGATTAATTTTGCTAGAAGGCAACGGTCGTGTGCCCTGAATGCAAACGTTCACATATTCGTAAAAATATAGCGTCGCAGAGCTCCATTCGGGGCTAACCATTTAGTTTCCATGAAAGCTTGGGTGTTTATTACATCAGGGTCTTTTCACCACCGGTCAC
This sequence comes from Trinorchestia longiramus, assembly GCA_006783055.1. Lineage (NCBI taxonomy): Eukaryota > Metazoa > Arthropoda > Malacostraca > Amphipoda > Talitridae > Trinorchestia > Trinorchestia longiramus. The sequence goes on from VCRD01008502.1 coordinate 7,255, forward strand.
ACCCTATCTGTTGTAACTTGATAAAGTTATAGTTTCGAATAATTTGATTGCTTCGATAAATTTCTTGCACCCGCCAGTCTCAAGACTCATAAATGTATGTCGCTTCAAAAAAAGAGGTCCTTTTTGTAAACAAAACCGAACCAATATTATTTGTGATATGATGATTGTAACTATTTTTTACAATATCATTTCGAAAATATTGTTATTTTAAAAGCAAACAAATTTACACATAAATGAACAACTATTCACAGGCATTAGCGTGGTGCGAAGGTATATTTAAAACATGAGGCCTAGACGAATTAAGAGCAAAGCTGTAATGCACTAAGCAAGAGCAATATGCAAAATGCATAGTTTTAACATTACCTATATATAACGTATAGTGTATAGTTTCTTGGACATGTAATAAGAGAAACGATAGAAGGATGGCATGAATGAAGCCATGCTTTAATTACTGTTCAAGTCTGTTACACATTTCTGGGGTTCGTGTTATCATCGGCTGCAAATCTGTGAAAAAAATGCTTTAGTTTCACTTGAGGGAGTCCATTGCTCTAACTTAAATGCTTAAGTGATTGCGATTAATGATATTAAATATAGAAGTGTGATGTATATTTTCTAGAGATATAATAATATTTTCTGTCTGCGATGCGTTTTTGAGCTGCATTCAAGTACTGCAACTTGTTTTATGTTAGCAAAAAAATTTTTCTATTAACGATTAAATGCAACAACACATTCGATCCTTCAATTTTCAATTTTTTATCACTTTTTTCGGCATCATTTAATCGGGTGTAAGAAGGCACAGTTCGGGACAACTATTTATACATGATTATTTTTTAAACATACTAAAAAATTTAAAACAAGTTATTTCTAAATAATATTAAACATTTCTCTCTTTTCTTTTCAAACCCACAATACCATTATGAAGCTCGTCTGTGACGAAAACCCCATTCAATAAATTAACATGGGTAGATGAACTTATTTAACATGAAAACATTAAATACTTTGTTTATTAGCCATGTATAATATAATAATAAAAAATTGAGTAGAGCTTAAAATTTTTATATCTAATAAAATCGTCGCTGCACAAAATAAGAGACTAAAAATGTTATGCAACCACATGTCTCACAGTCGGCCGGTCTCCTTGTGGCAATTTTCCCATCACTCGAGCCTAATTATGAACTATTTTGAATGACTATTTGTGGAAACTTTGTCCATCGCGAAAAGAAATAGTTTGAATAAATCCCAGGATAGTAACTTTGCTCATTCCCTTCTATGTTTTCTAACAGCTCTAGTATTTCGTTTCAAACAACATATGTATGTTCGCTGAATGAAATATATTGAATAAAACGAACTAAAAAAAACGACACATTTTCTAAAACTCGTTTCCAGTTTTCCCATAATCATTATTCACATTTTCCAACGTGCATGGATTTCAAATTCAGCCAAAAGAGAGTCTCCAGCATAATCTTATGACTGAAACTTCCATCTGCCGTAATTTCTTCGGCCGTCACGTCGGGGTGGTGGTGGATCATGACGTGAGTCTCGTCTCAGTCACGTCGCACAACTTTGGACGATGAGCTCAAACTTTGGCCCCTGGATTACACAAACACAAAGCCGAGGCCAGCCTGATGGCCCAGCCCACAGGAAGGCTGACCTCGTCTCTGAGGCTCCGCAATTTAGTTACTCAGCGCTATTTTTGGGACACGCAGCATCCTGAGGTTGAGGTGCCTGCCATTTAGCTAAGTTTAGTGAACCTGTAGCATGGATACGCCAGTGTGCTCCCAAACACCTGTCAAATTCCTGCCAAAATGAGGAGTTGCCTGGAGTGTTCAGCGCTGACTGCATGCAGTCAATAAAGTCTCACGCTTTCTGACAGATTTACCATAACAATAGTCAGGAAAAAAATGTATTCTTCACCTAGACAAATTAATTTATTACCCATTCTTTTCTTCTCGAGCTGACACAAGAACGGATACAAGAAATGTCCATCGAACGTAAGAAAACCAGAAAGAATATTAAAATGATTTTCTTGGAAATACTTCCACAGAATTTATGGAACTGACAGCAGGAATTAGCAGTCAAAATGAAGCGAAATTTAACAACAGCTTTAAATTTACCCACAACTTTTTTCTCTTGTCCAAACTTTCTTACAGGTCTATATTTTTATTTGAGTCGTACCAAGTTCAGTACAAATAAATTGAACAAGTATTCAAGTCGCTACTTCCCAGTGAAAATCCGTTTCGTTGAGTATTTATCCTCCTTTAGAGAAGGATGGAGTAAATTTGTTTCTTTTTTGTTGAAAGTTTCTGAAAAACTCCACATGAAGAATTTTTGATGAAATCCTGCATTCGCAACCCTGACAACAATACTGAAATCTGACGTCAGCTTGAGTAATGCACGTATCATTGATACATAGATGGCTGTTCACTTTAATACGAGCTTTGTTAACGCACTAATTCCTGGAATTCCTGGACGAACTATGTGTGAATTTACACACGCCTTTGAAATATGAAATTTTTGTATCATAGATCAAACAATTTGGCTTGACGGCTCATTCCTATAATACAAAAAAGAGGAAACGACCACCATATGAAACATTTCCTTTCACATGAAAAAAACGTTTGCTTTCATACATTGTTCGCATCTCTGCTCTTTTTATATATAGTAAAAGCATTAATTATGGTAAATTTTTCACCGACCATAAACGTTGCTGTCAGAAATCAGGCACTCTTATCGTTTGGTTCTAACAAACAAGAAGTAGAAGATTTTAATGGTTTTGACACGATAGATAAGCTGTAAAAATAGTCTGAGCTTACGATGTAACAAATAAAACATTCATGCACTCACAATACCTGGTCAGAAAATGGGCACACGACACCTGCAAGGGAGAAGCCAATTTCATTAGAGTGTTGGGGACATTCATTTTCACAGGTCATTTTTACAGACCTTTATTTTTAACAGATATTCATTTCTAAAACTATTTTTGATGCACCTATATTTTTAACAGATCACTTCTGACAAACCTTCAGTTTCAATAGACCATTTCTAGCATATCTTTGTTTTTTGACAGACCATTTCTGACAGACCTATATTTCCAACAGATCACTTCTGACAGACCTTCATTTTCAATAGACCATTTCTGGCAGATCTTTATTTTTTGACATACCCTTTTTAACCGACCTTTGTCTTTACCTCTAGCAGAACATGGTTTATGACAAAGTTTCATCAAAATCAAACTTTCATCATTATAAGGAGTCCATTTCTGACAGAGCATCACTCGTAAATGATTTTCCTTCGCAACAAAACAGGACAGAATTTAATCTCTCAAAAAATGTCATTTGATAAGCTGAGTAAAATATCATTAGTTTCAGACGCAAAAATAGTGTTAGGTGGACCATTATGACTGCACTTAGAATATTCGCTTTAATTAAACTTTGCAGGACAATGAAGTGTGCTCCCAGCTTGATTTTTCAGCACATCTACTCTTGGTTAACTCAGAGCTAGAACGGATGGTTACACATGTGGAGTACAGGAGTGTGTTGTAGAAGATGACAACCAGTTTCTGTTGAGTGTTATGTTTTGTTCTTTTTTCAACGCTAATTTTAATGAAAGGTTAATGGAAGGTTAATGAACGTGACAAACAGAAAAGGACTTTCAAAGAAGTTTTCGAACATTGGCATCAATTTTTAATAGTAAATTGACGTTTAATTAGTTTTCTTGTTTAGTGGCGTGTGTTGTTAAACTGATTCTGTTCCAGATATTGCAACATCGTTCTGACATGAAGAGGCAGATTTTTGGACTGAATTACTAATTCAATGTTTTAAAACGAAAGCTAGAGTACATTCAGTATGTAACGCAAAATAAATCAACGTGATGAGTGGATAACGTAACTTTTATCAAACACAAAAAGCATGTGATTGTTCAGAGGGAATGATCGTTGTAGCTCATCTAAATCAAACAGTAAAAATTAATTGCAGTAATGCTCACTTTGTACAAGATGCAGCAACATAACTTCCTTTTTTTCACAGGAACTTCCTTTTAAAAAATGAATTTATGTTGCTTCACCTTGTATAATTAAACTTAAATGTACCAGTGTCGAAAGCAACAAACTCATTGTCTACGTAACTAAATTAAAAGGCTCAGATGTCCACTTATCTGAATTAATAGAGTATATACTTATTAAAATTAAGAAGCCAGAATATTCTACATTTTTAGCTTCAGCAATTCTTCCACTGCAACATAATGTGAAATTCCAGGAAATGCTGGAAGAGGAGCTGGAAAATTTTCACGTTACTCGATGCAGTGCGCGCAATAATCAGCAATAATCCAGGAAATGCATGTCGTTTCAATGAGCACAATGATCATTTCCAATACTTGATATCTATGGAATACAAGCTAGCTTTTAAGTGTGAACAAGGAATGCAATTTAGCTACGTGAGTCCTTCACCTGTTGACTCCCGATCAGTTAAATAATTGAACTGCACAGGCCACTACAAAGCTCTATTTCACCAAATATCATTGAGATAAAATGTTTTTTCTGTAATGAAAACTTCTAGTAGCAGTTCTTCTTGACCAATACTTTGCAGTCAAATATTATCACCACCCAATATTTTTTCTGCTAGATTTTTACTCAACTATATCATCTTTCGATGAAAAACCCATATTGTGAAGTGTGCTACAAGTAAATAATTTAACCGTGCAGTGGAAGTCGTCTTTTACGACAAAGTACCAGCATGGCAATCGCCCATTTACCACTATATACTTGCATTCAAATTGCCCATTACCATCATATACTTGCAATCAAATTGCCCATTACGACTAAGTAGCGGCAAGAAAATTACCCACTCCGATACACCCAGTGAAAAAATAGTCAAAACATCCTACATACATGTTCAGTTAAGCTACTCATGTTCAGTTAAGCTACTCATGTTCAGTTAAGCTACTCATGTTCAGTTAAGCTACTCATGTTCAGTTAAGCTACTCATGTTCAGTTAAGCTACTCATGTTCAGTTAAGCTACTCATGTTCAGTTAAGCTACTCATGTTCAGTTAAGCTACTCGTGTTCAGTTAAGCTACTCATGTTCAGTTGGAACTGAGAGAAATATCAGACCCTCCGCATTGAGTAGACACTTCAGTGAAGATCGAGACCCTCAAGGGTGCTCTCTCAGACGCTGTCCAAATCGCCCGCCTGTCATTCTTAATTACAGAGCCAAGATTGCCTCGCACCCAAGCCTCAAAATGAGCTTCAGAATTACAGCGGTGACTTTTAAAATTTACGCCCCACATTTTAAAAGATGGAGCAGAGATATGAAGTAGCAGATTTTAAGCTACCAGCGCAAGGCATAGGTAATTTCTAGTTAGCTGGACTTCGTATTCAATTGGGAAATTGAGATCGAATCTAAGTTGTGAAATCGTGGGATCATAATTTTTGAACAATTATAGTTTCAAAATAAAAAAGCTAATGATTTAAAAACGAAGTGTGGAATCAAACGATATAATTGGGGGACATGGTTCCAACTGATACACTCTGTTAACTTCTGAGGCTTTAGGAACATTCTTTTGTGATTTTCCGCATTATGTTACTCTAAAATAATCATTGTTTTGAAAAAATCTTCAGCCATTACTATAAATGCATATTAGACCTAGAAAATATAAGATTCCGTTAGTACATAGAAAATGTAAATAAAATGAAATTTTAGCGCAATTAATCAATTGTACACTTGAATATGAAGATAATGATTAAACATTCTGTACATAAAAACTTCATCAGGACACAACTTCCGTTATTTCTACTCCTCCAAGAAGAGAATAGTGCCTCTACACCAAGTCAGCAAGCTAATTTCAATGATTGTTATAATCGTAGACTATCAAGAAGTATTTTACAGCTTATTATTGCTCTGTATGAAGCACCTAAATTGCTCCAATTCAAAGTTATCACCGATACATTTTCGTATCTCAGAGAAAAGTCACACCGTTGGAAAATTTTCTCCCTAAAGGAATATTTTATTAAGACAAGTGCTCGTGTGTGTAGGCGGTTGAGTGACCGGAATGTATCCCAAATTACAGTCGAGTGATGTGCAAAGAGCTCGATCAGAAGAGCGTACTCACGAACCGAAGTAAATTATCCAAAAAAAACACTTCATATTGCGCAGGATCATTGTTCTCTGCGTTGTGGTGTGGGCAAAGTTCATTTTGTTGATCATAACGGGATTCATTTTTCTGACAGAATCATCAGAGAAGTGAGCGTCAAGCTCTCGTAGAAAACTGTCTAGCATGGAGGAAGTGTGATAATTTGGCATTGATCTCTGCCGAATATATGCAAACATATACTGTATATCTAATATATTATTTATATAATATATCCTCTGATCTCTTTGGCCCTGGCTTTATGGGTGTGATCTCTGCTGCTGGCACTGGCTTTATGTATCTTTTGTTTACAGGGACTGGTCAATATTGTTGTGTACATTCTACCAGCGAACCAAAATGCCGTTCCACATGCTTAATCTGCTGCAGCCAAGAAACTAAATTTCATGCAGAAATGTGTTCCTTATCATGCCACTTAACAACATGAAAACTTTTTTAAGCGATGAAGGGTTTGATGTGATGAGCAGACCGCGAAATATTTGGCAACTAAAATATAGGGTTTTTTCATCTAATACTCGTGTTTCGTCCATCACATTGGCAACTATTTTTGAACTTCTGAACATGTATTCAGATTTCCTACATTCAGTTATTATTAATTATTAACAAAGTCCCTCGGAAACATTAATACGACACCCATTAGTCTTACAGCTGCCTCTGGGCTGATCAAATAGGTTTCATGATTTTACTGCTTTATACAGGGTGCGGTAACATAACTTCCTTTTTTCAAAGCCAAACGCATTTAAAGAAAGGAAGTTATGTTGTTGCACCCTGTGTGTACGCACGAATATGTGTCTTTTTCACTTGCATTTTGATCGTTACTGTGCAGTAACACTTCGATCATATAAAATTCTTAACGTAAATGATCTGATGTAGTGAACATGCTACTTTTATTCTTGTAGTTAATATATACAATCTGTTCCTCGTCCACTAGAAAACTAAGCTATTTTAGATAATATATCCTTCTCCTAGAATCTAAAATTATTTGTTCATATTTTCACGAATGAAACATTGCCACAAAGATTTTTAGGTGAGAGATACTGCATTTGAGGCAAACTGCCTGAATAAGTCCTTATTTTTACTTCGCTGGTAATTTTGTCCAAAATGACTAACTTTCAGGATATCACTTATTGCTTGTTTTGCAACACAGATTATAGCCACTTTAAATCAGAAAAATTCATCAACTTTGTTAACAACTATCAACAATTTTAAAAATTCACGGTAACTGTGAAATTTTAATCACGATTACCGTGAATTTAATAAAATTCTTTACAAATTGACTTAATTCTAATTTTCGGTCTCGAAGAGTGATAGCTTGAGGCTGTGTAGCACGAGAGCCTGGTGCTGCATGCAGCTATGGGCAACAGGCCACCGAGTTTCTTAATTACTTCACAAATAAGATTACTAGCCCTGTGGGACGGACCCTAAGACCCCAGCAACCAAGCTGCAGATAGTAACACTGCTGCAAGTGAACAAAGTAATCCGTTTGTGTCTGGGTCGTAGATGAGCTACGCCAGTAACTCTGTTACCCAGTAATTTGTGTAGAAATGGTAACTGCATTACCTAGAAACTGCTAGCAGATTTGAGGCTATGGTATCTAGGAAGTCAGTTCATACGTGGGGAAAAAACTCTGTTTAATTTATTGCAGTAATTTTACTTTATCAAGGAGACAACTCATGTACACTAGCTTATACAAGAGTGTAGTCTACACTCTGGTGTTTACTCAGATCACTTTATTATGCACTTAAAGAAAAATTCAGGTTTGACAACCTGAATTAACAACTTTTGTCTTTAAGTCCCAGCTTTTAATGAACCGAGAATTCAGCCTCAACCTTTGCTTGTGCTTAATTGTAAACTATTTTCTTAACATTGTTTTTTGGAAACTACAAAGCGCTGTATCATAACATCCTTTTTTCAAAGCAATGCACTTTGAAAAAAGGAAATCATGTTGCCGTACCCTGTATTAACTGGGGAGATAACAAATCAAATTGATAACTGTCATCAAGAAACCTGAAACTGTTAACTGGTATCAGGATAAGTTAAACTGTTAACTGGTGTCAGGACTTGTTAAACTGTTAACTGGTGTCCGGACAAGTTAAACTGTTAACTGGTATCAGGACAAGTTAAACTGTTAACTGGTATCAGGACAAGTTAAACTGTTTACTGGTATCAGGACAAGTTAAACTCTTAACTGGTATCAGGACAAGTTAAACTGTTAACTGGTGTCAGGACATGTTAAACTGTTAACTGGTGTCCGTACAAGTTAAACTGTTTACTGGTGTCAGGACATGTTAAACTGTTAACTGGCGTCAGGACATGTTAAACTGTTAACAGGTGTACGGACAAGTTAAAATGTTAACTGGTGTCCGGACAAATTAAACTGTCAACAGGCATCAGAACAAAAGTAACTGTCTACTCAATCTGGAGTGAGCACAAGTGAAGCTAAAGAATTTAACTGTCGCTATAATTGTACATTTAACTGAGGGCAGTACAAATGAGGCTATGTGTAGTTAACTAACGCCAGTTCTAATAGGCTGCATCAGCTGGACTTCAGCACAAGCTCATTTGTGATCTCTACATCCATATTTACAATTCATTTAATAGCAGCAGCTTGAAAAAAACCTTCATAGCATTAAAGCCTCAGGTCTATAAGGCGCGTTTTTTTGTACAGCTTTTTGTTGTTGCAAAATGCGTCTTTATGTGAAGTCTACGCATCAATAATGATGTACAAGGGAGTAGAAAAACAGAACTCTTTCAAAGCCGTTATATGATGAAGTTGAGAGGGACTCATATTTAGCTGGAGAAAAGAAGGAAAGGTTTGATGTACGAAGTTATTCCTTATTGGTGTTTTGTTCCACGTGAATTGGTTGCAAAGCTAGCGCAAAATATTAAAGTGAGAGCTAACGTAAGGCTATACAATCGTGATGGTTAGATGAAATTTTCAACATACGCAATCGAAGACTTCATCTGAAATGAAATTTTCGAAAAACTTACTCTTCAACTCCTAGATCTGCTGCATGGATGGACAGTCGCAAGAATTGTAACGCTGTGCTGACAACAAGCACCATAAATTAACAGTAAATTGTCCGATTGAGTTCGGCTTTTACCCCAAATTAATGTCTTAAAGAGCAACGTCTTGAATACAAAATTTAACAACTGCAAGCCGTATTCCTTGCGAAAAAATATTGTGAAATTCAGAAGAGATGCAAGTAAAATACACAAAGCTGTCTGTACGAAAGCCACCTGCATGCTACAATGTGCTCCTGAACTATTTTCATGTGTGTGTAGGATTACGTAAGAAAATGTTACATTGCCTTTAAAAAGGAGAAATGTTCTTCATGAACAGCACATGCATGATCTACTAAACAGTGCCCGTAAATTTGGTTCACTTAATCGAAGGAATAGTTTAAAGTTTTTAAACTTTGCCGTGGATGCAAGCAGCGCCAAACTTGATGAACCTCAACAACCTCACCGACCCCCCAACACCCACCCCCAACACCCACCCTCCGGTGAGGGGCCAGCTCACGTGGGGCATGGACCAAAAAATGCTGCTACAATTTTGAAGCTTAAGCAAAAGTGGAGTTCGTATAAGCCCTTACAGCTGTGAGACCTTCAGGAAAGAGGCACCAGTAGCTTCAAAAAGTTTTTACTCATTATTTTGAAAATTCATTGTCTGGCAATGGAAGTCTATCCCGTAATCCAAAGAATAGGAATAATTAAGTGCAATGAAACTCTTCTTTAATATCATATCTAATACCACCACAAAATATTCAACTATCACTTTCTTTTGAGAAGCAAATACCTGCGCTGCAGGTGCCACGCGTGCAGCAGGAGCAGCGAGATCGGAGGCGAAAATCCAATCCCAATTACTCCAATGCAGCACATGAGCTTTTTTATTGTACCTGACACTGAAGTAGAAGTAAACTTTGGCCTTCTCCATCCCCCTCCTCCTCTGTTCCCCTCAGACTATACCCCTCTCCTCCTCCTCCTCCTCCTCCTCCTTCTCCTCTGTTCCCCTC
>VCRD01008503.1:0-11871 GCA_006783055.1 Trinorchestia longiramus
TCAGGGTCATCGAGCAAGAATGAAATATTTGTGTTCCTCAGGATTATTGAGCATGAATGAAATATTTGTGTTCCTCAGGGTCATCAAGCAAAAGTGATGCATTGACAGGAAGTTTCCCTGGAGGAGCCTGTTTGTGGGAGGAGTACTCGGGGTGGCACCTGGAGAAGTGTGGGGGAGCTGCTGCCTCCCTTCCCACTGAGAAGGTGAGGTTGGGGGAGCACTTGGTGGGAGGAGGTGGACATGCTTGAGGTGGGAGTGCTTAGGTGTGGGTGTGGGGGAACACTCGATGTGAAATGTAGGGGAATAAGTGGGAGGAGTGGGAAGAATAATCCGGGGAGGAGGCATTTGAGGGAGCGTTGGGAGTCCTGCTCCTCCACCAGAAATAGGATGTCCATTCCAGTCCACCTCACCCATGATGGTGGTGCAGTGGTGATGGTGGTGCAGTGGTGATGGTGGTGCAGTGATGATATCTTAACATCATCATCCAGCACACTGATGTCTTCAGAAAAGTTCAACAAATGAAAGACTTAAATTAATTACCTCCCTCCTCCCCCGTTTGCTCACCAGATCCTCAACTGCCCGACCCCCTCAGAGGGGGTGGAAGGTAACCTCCCTGTGGGGAGGAACCTCATCACCTTCTACAGAGGCCCTGGGTCCTCCGAGGGGCCCTACGCCACCACCTCACTCCTGGCACCGCCTCCTGCTGGAGGCCTACACAGGGCGGTGAGGCCATGCAGCTGGTCAGCACGATTGTGACGGGCGGCACAAAAGTCACTTCACAATTTTAAATATCATTACAGCATCACCTAATAAAGACAAAATAGCGAATTATATATCAAATGAAAGAGGAAATTTTAGAGTTTTATTTTGTATCTAGTATACTGATTGAAGGTTTATATTGTTATAAATTTTTCACTATTATCAGTTACCCCAAAATAACATAATACAGCAAAGAACAGCGAGCAAGAATAGTGGAAAGTTAGTTCACACATAACGCATCCTTAGTTACACTGCAGAGGCACTTCATGACAATATTCAAGCAACGTACAAGTCTTTCCAGATATTGCATTATTGCAATGATTTCATGATTCAGAGAATCCGGATCAGCAGCTGATAAGGAACGCTCTGGTAGACCGAGAGCAGTACGAAATGGTGACAAATTTATGAGTAACGATATGAACCTTGAATCAGTATATTAGATACGAAAGAAATGAAACTCTAAGATTTCCTCTTTCTTTTGATATATGATCCTTTTTTTTGCTTTTATTAGGTGTTGTTGTAATGGCATTTAAAAGTGTGAAGTGACTTCTGCTCCAGCCGTTATGTAGGCGAGGCAACTATTTTCTTATTCCTGTACACCAGAATTGTGTTTGACCGTTGTGTCTGTTTTCATCAGAGGGTGATGGTTGTTGTGGTGATGGTTATTGTGGTGATGGTTATTGTGGTGATGGTTGTGGTGGTGATGGTTGTTGTGGTGGTGGTTGTGATGGTGATGGTTGTNTTGTGGTGATGGTTGTGGTGGTGATGGTCTCCAGTGTCCGTGCTACCACGGACATGAACCTTCATTTTGTCTTAACTTAATATAAACTTTAGGGTGAAGTTTAGTTGGCTGGTACCTTTATTACATCCCTAATTCATTCTAAAACACACACATACAACACAGTAACACACAACACGTGACACTTCTAAGTAACCAACACAATCCAGTTTTCCTTTCTCCAATTATTCAGCCAGGTCATCCAGCTTTCCTCCTTTTCATCCACGCACATTTCTGCATCCACGCACATTTCCGCATCTAAAGCTTTTATTTTAGTTGAGGGAGAGGAGGGGGCCAGCGGCGTGTACGCCCCCTTAACATTTAACGCAAAAGGTCGCCGAGGTTCGCATATAAAAAAGTTCGATGCATCGGTGATGTATCTCATCATTCTGACTCATCAAGTATTAATGGGAACTGACGGACAGCCTTTTGATATATTGAGAAGTGACGCACGTTGCTGCTTGTGTCCATATTACGACGCAATGTGGGGCGCAATGTGAGGTGCAATGTGAGGTGCAATGTGAGGTGCAATGTGAGGTGCAATGTGAGGCGCAATGTGAGGCGCAATGTGAGGCGCAATGTGATGTGCAATGTGATGTGCAATGTGAGGCGTAATGTGAGGTGCTGGTTGTGCACATTGCGTATTATTGCATGCTTTCCAATACTCCATTTGTTGATAACTCACCACGGGACAAACATTGCGAGCGTGTGTCGCGATATGAGAATAATGCCTATCTATTATTTGTTATTCAAGTACTCTGTGACGAGTCATTTTCTCTCTCTCAAAATATACGTGAATCTGGGTCCAAATGTGTGGTTTTTCTGCATGCTGATTTCTTTCGTTTTTTCTACTCACCACTTGTAAGTGACCTACCTGAACAAATGAAAAAAAAACATGGCATAATCGTCTTCAGACGGCCCTAAACTTCTACATGATATAATTACAAGGTTTTCATTTTTCTCGGATGGCTGACGTGAGAAAGGATAATAAATACAAACAGAAAGTTTAACACGTCTTATTATAATGGTCACGAAAATGAATGATGGAAGCAGTCTACCGTATTCTGGCAGATGAATTACAAAATATTACACCGTATTAAAACATATTAATTGCATTTCTAACTGCTGAATAATTAGATACGACACTGAATAATCAAAAATTCAATGAAAGCTTCCACGTCAAAATACGAGGATTTTTTTGATCGCTAACCTTATTTACCTTGAAATGACATCAACCTCAGCACTTGCTATTACACTGGAGATTCATCATTTGTGGTGAGGATATGACAATTTAAGACTCGCAAATAACACCTTAACAATGCCTACTATTTTCTTCCCATTACGGTGCCAATAAATTTATTGTCGCATTTCCCACTAGTGATTGGCTATTTCGATTCACGGTGCAGCACGTCTTCACTACTCCATAAGCCACCTAGCTACTGCAACAATGCACAAATAAGAATTCCCTCAATGCACACGTTTTAGTCTGCGTGTAAAATCTGCTGCCGCCCGTTGGCATAATAATTCTAATTTAATTCACCTTGAATCAATTTGCTGCTTGCCCTACACATGCCTTAGACGTCAATTTACCCTTCATGGCTAAGACAGTTCACACTCTTCCCTTGCAAAATTCTAGGTTTAAGTCCCCTACTCTCAGCGTCCCTAACGTTTTATACAAGCCTTCTCTGCCCTTTTCTTCTTCCTTTTTTCTTTTCTTTTCTTTTCTTTTCTTTTCCTTCTTTCCGTGAAGCTTCTCACGAGATCGTTGAAGAATATGTTTTCGCTTACTCGCTCAATGCTTTTGTGTTCCCTTCTGGCTGCCCGGCTTATCAATTGTTTACATGCTCTCCCTGGTGCTGCGGCGCACCACTACCATGTGTCGCCGTGTGACACATTCACATGAGACACATAAACATGACACACACGTATGTATCATAGCATGTGTGCGTGTGTTGTGTGTATACATGTGATGCGACGTGTGTGTGTACGTGGTGCTGTTAAGTACTGCACAGTACATACATAACGCCATTACCACTGCCCTGTAGATCACGACCTTTGCTGCTCCTTATAACTCACACATAGCAATATTGACACACGACACACGTACACACACGACATGTGACACACAACACACGTGAACACATGAGCATGAGCCATCCGTGTTGTGTGTCAGATGAAGCTGCCGCCTGACGCGCCCTCGCCCTCCGACCACACTCCTCAGCTGGAGGGATCTAAAGCTCCCTCAGAGCGCTCCTTCTTCACCGGTGAGTGACCCCTCAGTGTACCCTTAGTACCCCCTTAGTACCCCTTAGTACCCCTTAGTCCCTCCTTAGTACTCCCTTTGTGCCCTGTTAGGGCTCCCTTAGTGCCCTAGTGCGTCCTAAGTGCCCTCTTACTGCCCATTAGTAATCCCTTAGTTCCCCCTTAGTAACTCCTTAGTCCCGCTTAGTTCTCTCTTAGTTCCCCTTAGTAACCTCTTATGTAGTAACCTCTTAGTGACCTTTTAGTTCCCCCTTAGTCCCCTTAGTACCCTCTTAGTATCCCATTAGTTCCCCCTTAGTTCCCCTTAGTTCCCCATCAGTCTCCCCCTAGTCCCCTCCTAGTCCCCTCCTAGTCTCCCCCTAGTCTCTCCCTAGTCCCCTCCTAGTGCTCCGTCCGTGCTGCTGAGAACTTACACCTACACAACGCTGTCTCTGCTCACTTTCTTGTTTTCAGGTTTTCAATTCTGCACGCCGGAGAAAAGCTTTTTTCCATTAATATTAAATATCCTGCGAATAATATTAATAACTAATATTAGAAGTCCCACTATCAAAATGTTCAGAGGCTGCCTCCAAACTTGCAATGCAGCGAATGTAGCGACTGCTGTCAGCTCATGGTAGCAATGCAGCGAATGTAGCGACTGCTGTCAGCTCATGGTAGCAATGCAGGGAATGTAGCGACTGCTGTCAGCTTATGGTAGCAATGCAGGGAATGTAGCGACTGCTGTCAGCTCATCGTAGCAATGCAGGGAATGTAGTAACTGCTGTCAGCTCATCGTAGCAATGCAGGGAATGTAGCGACTGCTGTCAGCTCATCGTAGCAATGCAGGGAATGTAGCAACTGCTGTCAGCTCATCGTAGCAATGCAGGGAATGTAGCGAGCCAGTACCACAGATCACTGCTCAGTGATTATCACCCATTACCTCGCTACCTGTTCATGTCATTACCTCCATCACCTCCCTGTGTTGACTGCATAATTACCTGGCAGGCGATGGCTTCAGCACCCTCAGGAGGCTGAAGTCCGGAGGCGGGAGACGTGGTGCGCCTCCTCTCCCCTGCCTCCCTCCCCCAGGGGTGAGTGAACTCATGAGTGAGGCTGTGATGTGTTCCGGGTAATCCGTCACTCGCACAGACCTCCACATCCACACGAACCACCCACTCTTGTGGAGGCGCATCAGATGAAGAATTTTGTAGGATACTTAAGGATGTATCTTCGTGCGTGACGGTGTAGTGGTGTGTTGCTTCATCATTTTATAGGTGTAGTGGTGTGTTGCTTCATCACTTTATTGGTGTAGTGGTGTGTTGCTTCATCACTTTATTGGTGTAGTGGTGTGTTGCTTCATCACTTTATTGGTGTAGTGGTGTGTTGCTTCATCACTTTATTGGTGCAGTGGTGTGTTGCTTCATCACTTTATTGGTGCAGTGGTGTGTTGCTTCATCACTTTATTGGTGTAGTGGTGTGTTGCTTCATCACTTTATTGGTGTAGTGGTGTGTTGATTCATCACTTTATTGGTGTAGTGGTGTGTTGCTTCATCACCGTATTGGTGCAGTGATTTAATATTGCATCACCTCATTCAAATAGAGCCACGGCAGTACAAACACTGAGTTAACAAACGCCAACGATCAGATCTATGCTATACTATGCTGACAGCTGGTGCAGCCTGTCGGAGCTGATAGCCTCATTAAGAATTAACACTTTTGCTAGACAGTTCCCGTGGAAATTCCACGGTTAGGGTTTGACTAATTTGAAATTGTTATAAAAACTAGTGTACCCACACGTGATATTCACGCGTTTTTTACTGAATTTTCTCGTTCGATTTGCCAGTGCACGCGGGCTTTGCAAAGAAGTTTCCACATTGTAGGATGTGCCTTTGGTATCCACAATACAATGCTCACAATACATGTATACGCTACCGAATTTCCTGCTATCTAAATCCTTAAGAGTGTGAGAAAGACGGACCAAGCAACCAACAAACTGTGCATTATGTTTCTACAACAACATGCAGCCACTAAGTAAAAGAAGACTATGTCACCTTTTGAACGAATGTTTCCCCCATTTTGCAAGGAAACGAAAAAATGTAATGATCCAGCACTAGGTTTCGTATCGTGACTACCTGCAGTGACCCAACCTGTGGCCTCTACTCCGAATATTTGGCCTCTACTCCGCGCGAAATTTCAACTGTTACGAAGAAATTCAGCTGAAAAATATGTAAAGTAGCTTGTGCACGATTGGATCAAAAACTCTAATGCAGTATTTCGACTTTCGAGCAGATATTCCACAGACTACATTTGCCATCATAATTCAGGGATGAAAGTTCATGATACCTCATCTTGTTATTCATTAGACGAATTTCTTGCTATCTAAATCCTTATGAGCGTGACTGAGAGACGAACCAACAAACCGTGCATTATTATACTAGACTAGACTAGACAGTTCCCGTAGAAATTCCACTGTTCAAATTTAACTAACTTGAAATCTACACTACAATGAGAACCGCGTCCGTCTGTCCCTGTGTCACACTCTTCTAATCGATAGCTTTGATAGCAACAAGGATAAAACTTAAGAAATACAAGAAATCATTCCATTGCATTGTTTTCCAGTGGCAATTCAAATCCCTTTCAATTGCATTATGGTATCCAGAATACACAATCGGTTTATTTTCACAAATAGAAATTTTCTTTTGACTTTTTCTGTTGAAATTCATCATGATGCTTTGATATTTTTAATTAATAATGTGTAAAGAAATGTTTTAAATTAGTTGACCAGTAACCTGGCTACCACTTAGTATAAGGCCAAAGATTTTGGAAATTGATTTATTGTTTTCGGAATTATGATTTTCTTGATAAGCTTCAAAGAGATAATAGAGGATATTTCAGAATAAAATTCCGGCAAAAAAGCCAACTTGGATAGAAACGTGTCCAACAGTAAGAGAGAAGCAGCAAGACTTCGACAGTAAGAAAGACGCCAAAGGCTATCGGACGAACAACGCGAAATGGCAAGACGAAGCAATGCTGCTCGCGTGGCAAAGTTAACGGGTACACATTGCACTAGACAATACAATGCATTGTATTTTCGGTACAATGGCAGCGGATCACTATAAAACACGCCTTTTTTCCGTTATTAGCTTTCTTCTCCCACTCGACCCTGTTATTGGTAGATAAAATAGAAAATTGAAGTTCTGTATATATTCATGAAAAATATTCAGATTTTGATAAAACCACGGGTAAAAATGAAAAATATATTTTACTTCATAGATCCTGAATTTTGCGGGTGTACATTGCACTAGTTACTATAAAGATCAATGTATTAGAAATTTACTACAAATTATAGTGCTTTAAATCGATATTTTTCATGAATATATACAGAACTTCCATTTTGTATCTTATCTACCGATAACATGACCCAGATATTACCTGTTAAAATTCCTTGGGTTTGAAGTGATAAAATTAGGGATCTATGAAATAAAATACATTTTTTAGTTTTATTCGTGGTACTAACAGAATCTGAATATTTTTCATGAATGTATACAGAACTTCTATTCTGTATCTTATCTACCGATAACATTGCCTTGTATAAGAATAAAGCTAATAGCAAATAAATGAGGTATTTTATAGTAATCCAGCGGCTTTGGTATCCACAATGCACTGCTTTAATACACATATACTTGTTCTGATTCAAGTTGAGTAATTTTTCTTCAGTAATGGATAGGAAGTAATGGGAAGGGCACCCACTGATAGAGAGATAAAGGGAGAATGATAGAGATACACTGTCTATTACATATGGAAATAGGAGTATTTTGTTCATAATTACTTTAATTCCTTCATCGCCTGCTACAACCAAATATATTAATCAAACTACGAGAAGTGATAATCCGACTGGTGTCATTACATAGATGCTTAATATTTAATTAATAAGGAATTTTAATTTAGAGAGAAATTTGTTTTTAATCTATCACGTTTTTTCATTAGTACACACAAAATGGTAGTTATATAGTAGGTATAGCACTGTTATTTTCCAAAGTCCTGCAGCTAATATTCATTATTCTTTTAAAAGATGGTGTTCATGTCTGACTAATGCTCATATTAGTAGTTCCATTACATCAAAACATAATAAGCACCTCAATTGAAGACACTTGTGAACGTAAAGCTATTCCACCACGAACCAAATCTAGATATATGCCCTACATATTCATGAAAATTCATTAAATTCATTAAATTTCTACATAGTCATAACATTTTTACACACAAAGTAAAATTAGATACTTGATATAAACTTATTCATTAGTCAAATGTCAATTAAAAGTGCATCCAAATTGTATAATAACATTGAATTAGATAGTTAAATATATGTTATAAAATCCGTAGAGTGTTTTGTTCTGTCAGTTTAAAATGCTTAAATGTTTGATGTAAATCCGTAAACTTTCTTGCCTCTTGTTCAGTGAACTAATAAGAACAGGTTATAGTGATGTTAATAACAGCGTGCAATAAATAGGTACGATTTGATTGAGCACTATACAGTATGAACCACAAAAAATTAAACCCAACTTTAAATGTTTATTACTTCACAGTGAATGAAGATATTTTAGGTCTGTTGTTTGCATTAAGTGCAGGGAAATGTCCTCCATGAAAATGTCAAGTCACATCAAATGGTTTCCATTTTTGTCTCTCACCAATGAGATAAATAATAGCTGTAAAAATGTGAGTACAAAGTTGAAATGTCATTGTAATAATATTCTAAAGAAGTTTTAAATTAAAATTATTTTAAGGCGAGTTATAACGATTCTGTTATGCTTGATAAAGCATAACAAAAATGAATTAATAGATACACAACCGAAATGTATATTTTCATTGCAAATGGCAGCCAGCTGCATTGAAACATTTTTCACATCTTACTTTCATTGATTTCATAGCACGTTTAATTCATCAGGATTGTCTTTCAAAATGTCTATTTCACTTCTAATTCGATTCTGCAATTCTTCCAAATCCTGGGGCGGTGAAAAATACACTTTGTTCTTCAAATAGCCTCACAGAAAAAAATCACAAGGTGTGAGATCGGGGCTCCTGGGTGGCCATTCAATGGCATGGCCAAGTGCTATTATTTTCCTTGCAAACATGTCTTGCAAGTAATTTTTAACGATTAGTGTTCTGTGTGCTGGAGCACCATCTTGCATCCACCAAATACGATTAAAATTTCTTCCTTAAGCAATCTGAAGTTGTGGAATAATTTCTGTGTTTAACATTTGCAAATACTTGTCACCATTTAGCGTTCCAGCATAAAAAATGGTCCAATTACCGATCCGGTGCCGCACAAACCCAACCCAAGAGACACATTTTCTCTACTCATGCTTATTTCATAAGTATTTTCTTCATGAGGATGTTTTTCGGCGCATTATGCCTACAGATCTGCTTATTTACTGCTTCATTCATATGAAATGCGCATTCATCTCCCACGACTAACCATTTAGTAAAAATTTTTGGACGTTCAGCGAACCAGTGAGCAAATCTTAAGCGACGAGGATAATCTCCTTCGTGAAATTGCTTAACTTTACCTCTGTAAGGATAATATTGCAAATCATTACGAACAATTCTTTGGAAGGAGGATGATGACAATTCTGTGCCATTTCTTCTCTTAGATACCTTAGGATTTTCAGTTATTACTTGTCGAACACGTTCAATGTTTTCGTTGGTTCTTACAGTTTTCAATCGTCCTGAATTTCCTTTGTTTGGATTTCAAATAGTTCCATGTGTTCTCAATTTATTAACAGTCTTTCAGACACTCTTCTTGGTTGGAGAGCTTCTTTCAGGAAATCTCTGTTCGAATTCATTTTGAGCTTCCTTTAAATTCTTTCTTTATGCGTAGACGTTGTTGATGAAAATGCGTTGTTCATTCGCGAGTTGCATAACGATGGGCTTCGTCATTTGGAAATTTAGCTTTAAGTATTAATTTCCAGACGATTTGGACTTTATTTATACTCTAACCTGAAGCTTTGTATTCACGATACGTATCTCTGTGTGTAATGCAGCAATTGAAACTCAAGTATTTTTATCGAAAATTACTAATGTTTAAAAGTTGGCTATCAATCCTATTCTTAATATACTTCATGAGCAACTAACATTTTTACAGCTATTATTTATCTCATTGGTGAGAGATAGAAGTGGAACCAATTTGATGTGACGTGCCATTTTTATGGAGAACATTTCTCTGCACTTAATGCAAATAACAGACTTAAAAATCTTCATTCACTGTGAAGTAATTAACATTTAATCCTTTAGAGACGAAAAGGACCATACGGTTCTCTTTTAGGGTCTTTGGGAGAATAATAACAATTATTGTTCTAATAATTAAACAGTGAGCAATATGAGGTTGCTACTAGGTTTGAACGCGGCAGCATGTTACAGCGTCGTTCTTTTGGCTGCCTGGCTCTCAGCGTGCTTCATTGCATCAGTGTACAGACGGTCTTTGTGAGCTTAAACGTAGAACTAGAAAAAGAAATTGGTCGCTAAAGGGTTAAAGTTGGGTTTACTGTTTTGTTGTCCATACTGTATAGTTCCCGTGAAAAATTAGGGGGTTTTGATTCATAATTACGGCACCGGTTTGATTTGATTTGACTGATTTAAAATTGTCATAAAGACGAATGGATTAAAGATTTACGACGAATTATTCTACTTTAAGGGAATATTTTTCATGAATGTATACAGAATTTCCATTCTGTATCTTATCTACCGATAACATGGCCGTGTAGGAGTTGGAAACTAATAAGGGGGAAAAATTATTTGATTTCACGGTAATCCGGCGGCTTTGGTATCCACAATACAATGTTTATGATACACTAGTGTGTATGCCCGTTAAAAATAACACGTTTTAATATCATGCATTCGGAGGAAGATCTTATAGCAGCAGATTCTCAGACCTAATCAGAAAGTCTACGGATTTCACTTCAGCTGTTAGGAGTCTATATAACTGAAAGTCTACGAATTTAACTACCAGTATTTAAGGGAGACTCCCATTGAAATAACATTAGAGAAATTACGCTCATAAAACATATAATTTTATTTATTTAATGAGACACCTCGCAGTTTATCATATAGTGTTGATGATAATATGGTATACCCGTTCTCATTTCAGTTCAATAATTTTTCGTTGGTAAAAGATAGGAAGTATTGGGACGCACACAGAGAGAGATACACTTGTTTACCTTAACTGTGAATAAAGTCCTGCATGAACTTAACTAATTGTAGCTTCCCCAGGTTCCCCAGGCAGATGGGACACCGTGTTACTGTGCTTCCCCAGACAGCACGTATAGTGAGGCTCACTATACTGCCACTCAACGCCTACCCCTTCCTCCCCATTACCATCACCACTTGCAGCAACAGCAGCTGCAGCAGCTGTTGCAACAACCGATGTGTGCAACGCACGTATACGCTTCCACCAACCCTCTTCCCCCCTGTCCCTCAGAGGGAGGATCGGCCAGGTGGGCTGCGTGCTTGTGTTGCGTTGTTCCGCCCTGTGCCAGAAAGCCTACGGAGTTTACTAGAGAGTTTCACATGCCCCAAAAACAGCGTGCGGCAACATGACTTTCTTTTTTTCAAAGGAAGTTCCATTAAAAAAAAGGCAGATATGTTGCTGCACTCTGTATTTCTATTTCAACTATCTGTAAAAATTCAGGCGTGTTGTGTCTGGCTACAGCGTTAGTGAAGCGACTTACAGCTCGTGTAACATCTCTCGCAGACACGAGTGACTTTTGTAAGAAACAACTGTCTTGTAGGTAACTTTAGAAACATGTATATTATCCAAAATGCCTTTACATTCTATTGATATTGCACAAAGCTTGTTCAACTTACACTTATGTTACGTAGTACTGATATATGTACAGCTAATGTAACATGTATTATCACACATCAATACACACACACGAGGCTTGAGTTTCATTCACGTACAGTAGAACAAATACATAACAAGCACAAGTTCCTTTATAACATTTTAAGTCAATAATTTCATAAATGCCATTGTTAATTATGTGTTCTACAGACCCCCCTTACCCTCACCGGGGGCCCTCCACCACCACCTGCCAGTG
>VCRD01008508.1:5968-17397 GCA_006783055.1 Trinorchestia longiramus
CAGTAATAGTTTTTGACCGTTATTTCTGGTTCTTACGTTACCGTCTCTTTCGAAGAGCCCTTCCATGGTAACATTGTTGAGGCCAGGTAACATTGTTGAGGCCCAATAAACTTATATTCAGCACAATAAACACGTGTTTGTGTAGTGCAGTTCTCCTCACTCTAGTCATCGTAGGTGCGTGTGTATGAATAAGTTCTTGCATGATATCTCATATAACATTAGTATTATATTTAAATGTGTGGCAATGTGACTGTAATTTCTACTGTGTATTTTTCAATCCGAGGATGTTTTTGATATCGAAACGAAGTACTGTATAATTGGATTTTGTATTAGTAAAATGATAAGCAATTTCTAGAAAATTTAACTTAACAACTGAGCAATTAGAAAAGACACTATACAGGTTTGTTGTACCTGAAACAAGTAAGAAAATAGTTTCAGCAAACAATGAAAAACTGAGAAATTTTTTGAAGTATCGTGCTTTTCAAGATGGGAAACATAAAGTGAAAATTTTTGATAAAAACAAGTGTATTCCGTATTAAACCACCCTAGACGAAGCGAACAGCAAAGAGGAGCCCAGTCTGTGGAGCAACAAGTGAAGCAGCAGGTGCCGTGGAAGAGACTGGAAAACAGTGTGTGGGTGGCACTGACCGCTACCACCTGAACGAAGAAAAGGAAAGTAAATACTACAATTCTGTCATACGTACTTCATCCATTGAGTTACTCCTCCAACCCACCGTGGTTGTGTGCTGATGAGCCACTATGTGTGTACAGGTGATGGCTTCTTATCATAGCTTTTTATTGCATTTGAAATTAAAGATAAATACTAAATTTCAGGTTATAGGGACTTGTAAAACTGCAGCTTGCATTCAAAGCGTAAAACTTTAGTTTAAGAATATTGCTGCTTCTTATGCAGTTTTTCTTATGGTCTGATTTGAGCATTTTATGATCTTCATGAACGACCAGGAATCTAATACTAATAATAATGACTTCATGAACGTATACACTAGTGAACTGACTAAACAGATCACCAGCTTGATGCCTTGCAAAGCTCTTCACTTTAATTGAGATTTTTCTTCTCCAAGGAAAGGTTTACATGTTACTTTTTTGATCAGTGTGAGCTCACACGTTCGACAGAATAAAAAAGCGAAACTACGAATAGACCTGAGGTGAATTGTCACCATTAATAAAGAAATGGAAAATATAATGACGATGGAATACAGAATATGACATCTAGATGCAATTAGTGATAGGTAGTCTTTAATATTTATGAGCCATAATTATTGACTCCCATCCTGAGTTATAGTAAGGATTTTATTTTCGTACATAACAATTTATCGCCCTTGGCTCTCATAACCGTTAAAATTTTGACAAAAATATATTTTTACTGACTTCGGAAAACATTAGCGATGAACACAAAAAGGTAAACATGAGTGGGACTTGTGCTTCTGTGCTACAAAATGTCATAAGATTATCAATTTACTGAATATTATGTACAAAGAGGCACTCGTCGTTTATTCATTTTGTATTATTACCATTGTCATGCAGTGCATTATTACCATTGTCACGAAGTGTTTAGGTATTAATATTCTGGAAATATTTATCATCCAAGGTGTGTCGTTTGCCCTCGTAATTAATGATGAAAAGTTAATTATGCAATTGTTCCATAAAATGCATTAATAATTAGAGTTATCAATATTCCATTCCTTAAACCATCAAAAAAAGGATTATTTAAATAAATTGACATGAGCAGAAATTATTTTTAACAATAATAAGCGCTTGTTTCGATGACGTCTCCGTTTTAACGACGAAATGCGTCTGAAAATCTATTCAAAACAATGGAAAGTAATATTTCTATTAAGGAGTACATTGTAAAGTGCAAGATTTGAGTTACAGGCATATATTCGAACCCTATGAGGCAAAATTCCCTCAGGACAATATTCTTTCCATAAAACCCGCTGGACAAAACTCCCTATCAAAGTGAGTAACATCAGGTTTCAATGAAATAAATTTTACTATTAAATGAGATTTTCATAATTGCGTTTGTTTTCGTTTTCCAAAGACGTGGTCTGGTACTTTGATTGCAGTTACTGTTGTGATTATACATGTAGAAAGAATTTGTATTTTTTACAAAGGACTATTATTAACATATAATGTTTTCAGTATGATGCTTGAACACTTTTGTTTTACTTAATGGGTGGTTGTCCACATGGGTTTTGTCAGGGAAGGAGGGTTTGCTTTTGCGTTAGGAGGGTTTTGTCCCGACGGTTTTTTTGTCTTTCGCTTTAATTTTAATAAAGCGAGATAGTATTAGAATAAAAATGTGTTGTTCCTCTTTATGATGTGATGCCATAGACCTTAACATCATGAGTAGAGTAGTAAACGTCGCAAAATACATCAATGTGCATCAAGCTAGCGACTGAAAATACACTTTAATTAAATTAATTGTAATGCAACAATTAAGTAACGTGGGAACTAAGCAGGCATCGAATCAATGCTCATGAACTATCTAAATTCCCAACTTATTTCACTCCAGAAAAGAATATTTGAAACAAAAACCTTAATATTTAGATTTAGAACTAGTATGTGAAAAAGAAGTAATAATATTTAGATTTAGATCAAGTTATATTTGAAACAGAAGCCTCAGTATCTAGAAGTAGAGCGAGTCAGTCATCAAGGGCAGAAAAAATCTCATATGGAGTATTATAACGTTTGTTTTGCATTTAAAAGTTGTTCTGGCCTCCTTAGAACACCCAACTAAACGTTAATAAATTATTTCCCTTAATTGCTATGAGGTCTGTCGAATATTCCTAATATATTCATTGTTTCACTTGAATGTTTTGCACTATTCTATAATTTTATGTTATTCAGCTATGAATATTTACGAAGATCATTTTTAAAAGTTTTGAGTCACAACAATGATACCAAGTGCAGTGTTAAACCCCGTTAAAGTCGCTTTCGTTTGTCCCACTGTCTTATTTTGTGTAAAATAAATACTTCTATGTCGCTTTGAATGCATGTAAATTTTTCTGCGTTCAGGACAAAGATGTAAACTTCAACAAGCCACTCTCAATAGTATAATAAATAAAATAAGGTTAAATGTCTTATAAATACCTCTAGACTAAAAGTTATTGATCTAGTGACTCGTGTTTCTATTGTCCCTTTAAAGTTAACTCTCAAACTTCTGCTGCAAAATTTATACAAAAAAGTTAAACTACTATTAGCGCCGGACTTAATTCTTGTGTAACTCCAAAGTGCATGGAAACAATAACTTAAAAAATTCCATGGCTTCGTAATGAGGCTGACGTGGTTTGCAAACAATGAACTGATAAGATTATTTTCTAAATACATTTTTCACAATTGCGAAATAAGTTTCGGCATTCCGTCAGGTCTTGTGTTCTCCTGGCATCCTAGTACACTGATGCATGATAGTCTTGTTCTGGCATCCTAGCACACTGATGCATGATAGTCTTGTTCTGGCATCCTAGCACACTGATGCATGATAGTCTTGTTCTGGCATCCTAGCACACTGATGCATGATAGTCTTGTTCTGGCATCCTAGCACACTGATGCATGATAGTCTTGTTCTGGCATCCTAGTACACTGATGCATGATAGACTCGTATTCTCTTCCCATCATTTCTAATGTCTGATAAACGTGATCGTGTGTTCCAGTACTTTAGATGAGTATCAATAGTTTAAAAAGAATTACTTGTTCTAGCATGCCTGCATTGAGATGTATGAACAACTCGTAGTGAGTGTCAGCAACTAAGTATAGAAAATTATAAATTGCGCAGGAATACTGAGCCAAAAAATATTAAATACAATTTCAGGCCAAACAAGTGCAATTTTGAGTGCGTTTTTATTTAATACACAATTCAAGACATTGGTACACAAATTCTGTCTCACGTGGAAAACAACCCTTAGTATTACTGGTTCTTTGGGAAATCTATTGGAACATCCGTTCAAAAAACAGACTTGCCAAATGAGGCACGGAGAAAATTTCAAAAGTGTCTCTACGTACACTAAATAGTAAGGGTTTTACAAAACCGTCCAGCATTTCATTCAATTAGAGTCTAATTGCCACGACTAAAGGAAAGAAAGAACACTAATTAATCGCCCCACTGTACTTTTAATGACTTGTTCATTAAATTTGCCATTGGGATTACTAATTAGATTGCAGGGATGCCGTGAGTCAGCGCTCCTGCAACGCAAACACCTTACAGACCATTCGTCATGAATGACAGTGTCACCATTGTTTTACACCGAAGAAAGGTTTCATTTATCATTGCTCTGCCTCTTTTGTCTTCATGAACACCAATTAAATTTGATATCTATGGAAGCAAGGCCCAACGCTCCTTAAGAAATTTTTGATACAGGGGTTCCTGTTCATTATGCGCTTTGAATAAATCGTGTTCCGAATTGTTTAAGTTCTTGAGTGGTCCTGACTTCTCATTTTCAAGAAGGTTTTGGTTTAGAAGCCCAGGAGAACACTAGACAAAGTTGTGGGTTTTTGAGCTTGAGTTAGTCAAAGCATTTCAAATCACAGAGAGGAGAACATAATCAATACAATTTATCCTGAAGGACGAGGACGTGCATCGTCGAAAGTATCGCATGATCAGACATGAAATAATTGCATTACATTCGAAAAATTGAAAAAAGGAAAAACAGAAAACCGAACGCAATTGAGCTGGAGGTCAGCATAATAAACGGGATGATAAACAGTAGACTGATGCAGAACTGTAAGCACGCGGTGTCCAATAATGATCGGCATATTCATGTGTAAAAAAAATCGTTTACCCTAACTGTTTTTTGTACGTATTTACAATTTCTATGTACTAACGAAATTATATGGATGTTTCCGAGTATGATATCTATTATAATGGCTAAATATTTAGACAAAATAACACCTACACATCTTAAAGTTGCAGAAGGCGGGAAAATTTCCAACTGATATTAGTACGACCTACAATAACAACAGAATGCTTGTCTGGAGAACATTGATGCGCTTCAAAAAGACGGGGGCAAGTAAAGAAAATGCTTGAACAATGTTGCCCCTCAGAAATCAGGTAAAAGAGAGGAATGCACCTGTCGAAACCGTGTCAACCATTGTAAACAGAGACTGCTAGATTTTTCCTCATGAACAATAAAAAACAGTGTTATATGTGAAAACTGTCGACAAACATTTTGCAGGAGCTGAAATCCCTGTGTCATACCGCAAAGACATGCTACCCAATCTCAGACTTGGTGATGATATGAAATTCGATGTCCTGAAAAAATTAGCGTACAAAATGATCGGTTGTGGCCTGAGAATAATGAGAGTGACTCCCGGGTAGTCATTCAATGACAAGGAACGATGTCAGTGATGGTTTGGGCAGCAATCACTGAAGTGGAATAAGTCCATTGTTTTTTGCAAAAAAAAGGATGAGCATTAACCAAGGCAATAACGCAATGGCATTCTTGCAGAATCATTGTTGAATTTTACTAAAAATAATTTCAAAACTCACAGTGGGTATTTCATCAAGACTCGGCACGCACAATATGGACGTAAGAACGCGCAGCAGTGGTCGGCATCCAATGTTTTCCACTTATGGCCTCCTTCATCACCAGACCTGAATCCTCCCATTGGCGGCATCTAGTTCACACTAGAGGGTAAGGTTTCAATGACACATCACCAAAGTTTGATTGCAATAAAGTTACACCTAAAAATGTTATGGGCTAAAATTCATTACTCAGTCCTTCGTTACTCGTGCAGGTCCTTCTTCAAGCTTTTTCGTCTCGTTATCGTCCCAGATGGATGGTATATTGAATAAAATGCATTAATTTTTATTTATTACGTACTTAACTACTATTTTCTTGGTGTTGCACTTGTATATATTTGTTAGTTTAACAAATATGGGGTTTAAAAGTTGTTATATTAACGTTTGAACACCTTGTAGAACATCAACTTACGTTGTTTAAAGTCCTTTCTGTTTCATCCCTATCTTATAGGTTACTTCTTCCACAGATGCTTACTCCAAGTCAGTACAAAGGAAGACATTCAATTAGCTTGGGGGTAAATGACTTTCGAAATGAGGAACGTAATACTGATCTGCAGAAATGCAGTCATTGAGCGAAATTTAAGGTCCAACCGAATAGCACGGAGCAGCCCCAGACTCGTCAGTTCGAAACAAACAGTTCAGATTATAGCCTTTCCAAGGTGTGCACTGTAAGTAAATGCGCTCGTTTGCAAGGAATAGGTAAATGATAACTCATAGGAGCATTTAGCGTCCTTGCATTCGTTAACTGTCGCAGTTTTGTGATCATTGTATCACTTCGTTTCTCAGCTTAGCACTGTACTCTTTGACAGAGATTTTGAATTCAAAGCCTGTAAAGAATATTACCCTTGTTAAACTCCAATCATATTGAGTGTGTTAAACCAATATTGATAGCAAGTATTGAGTCATTATATTTTTTTCTTGCTGTAGTTCACTGATTTTCAGACCGCTATTCGTAGTAAAGTTCTGTGGTCGCTTTCAGTAAGCGTTAATTTCTACGCACTCTTCCTCTTTGCCAAAGATGTTTTAAACCATTCTTCTAGAAATGCAATTACCGTAGACACTGTCTCTTACATACGTTACGAATATTTAAAAAACATGTTTTTGTCACTGATACTCCTGCATATACAGCACTAACAATTTGATCGTTTTGAAAGTCTAATATCACACATTCTGTCATTTCATTATCGAATCATTTAAAAACAATATGCTGCTCTTCGGCAACCATATGTAAGCATTTCTGTACAGTATCAATCATACCTAGCCAAGAATGCAAAGGTGGAAAGACGTGTGTTGTTCATACGGTGTTACTCAAGTATACAAATTGTTTTAGCCTTAGCACTACACGAAGGCAAATCTTCAGTGCAGATAGTCTTGCCTGTCCGTGACAAACACCGGGGTTTCACTTAATTGAAGTAATAACAGTGCTGAGGTACTCTAGCTTCAGGTTATGAACAATCAAAGAGCTGATCAACGCATACAAGTAGCTTGGTAGCGCCGTCACAGAAGCGTCTAAGTCAAACTCAATGATAGATTGAGATGAACTCTTGATCCAAACACTAGCATTAATTCACCTTGCTTCGCTCCCAGTGCAGCCTGAATTTGAACGCTAAACTCGTGTAGCTTAAAAGGAGGAAACATAAACTGCTGACGTTAGCTAACCAACAATTCCTTCCCTCTTCAATATCTCATTTCAATAGCA
This sequence comes from Trinorchestia longiramus, assembly GCA_006783055.1. NCBI lineage: Eukaryota > Metazoa > Arthropoda > Malacostraca > Amphipoda > Talitridae > Trinorchestia > Trinorchestia longiramus. Next base: position 13,204 of record VCRD01008508.1, read on the forward strand.
CCCATATCAATAATTATATACAAGCACCATGAGTAGCTATTTAACAAAAATGTTATTAAGTTTTGGAGCAGCCAAAGCTACAGTGTCGGATAATAACTATAGCTGATCTGATACTACTTTATTTCTGTTCCAGTTGCAATAGTGAACGTTAGCCACAAATTTCGCCCATTGTTAATCGTAACTCAAATTTAGCTCTTGCCAATTGTATGTATCTGTGTCTTTTTCGTTGGCTGCCACTCACCGATGGCAAATTCTGAAATTACTTGGTGGAGTGCAATGCTAACATCTACGGTGCACATTAGGCGGTGAGATCTCAACCAAAATGAGTACTGCGAGGCGCCATGTGATCTATTACGGTTAAGAGCTATTGCTCTGCGTTTCATGAACTGGGCCCGTCGTAATATCCACTTCCAGGGTGTTATTCAACTCTGTAGTATATTTGTCGAGGCTACTTAAAGACTGAAATTATCTGGGAGATCGCAGGATATTTTTCGATACAACGCGAAAAGAAATGCACAGCTTTGAAAGCCCAAGATCGAATATGTCATACAGCAACGATCTTTTCTAAAATACCACGTTAAACAAATGCATCAAATTTGTATCAGAATACGCAGATAGAAAATTTGTGCTTTAACGAAAAATTAACTATATCTTTTGGAATAAAATAAAGAAATACTGTTTATTCTGAACAATTCACAGACGACGCACCTTAGGAATAAGTTTTTGCACCTATTAGTTAATAGAACACCTATTAGTAAATAGAATTAAAGTGGGAAATTATTCCATTTTTTCAAAAAAATAAAATATTTATGTACTATTTAATTACGACTGAAATCCTTAGCGTTTGAATATTGTAGCGCATGCAAATTACAGCGTAACAATAATGTAAAACAAATAGCGATCACGATGTGTCTGTCAGCAGCAATACCAAGATAGCAGACCCCTCGCATTAAACTAGAAATATATTATTAATAGTAATGAGACCCCTCGCATTAGACTAGAAATATATTATCAATAGTAATGAGACCCCTGGTATGAGCTGTGTTCTCATCTCTCAGATCACACACCTATTTTAACAATGACTACGTAATTTATTATTATATGGTTTGTTCTTCAGCATGTTTTACAAACATTACCAAACAAGAGAAAAAGAGAATAATGAGGGGTCAGTTTTGATATTTTGTGCGTGACAAACAAGCTTATTGATTAAAATATAAGGCATCATGAGTCGAGTGAATTGATTTTTCTTCGTATGTCTGAGGTCTCGAAAAAGGTTTCTAAGAAACAACCCAGATTGACGCATGGGGGCAGGTACTCCTGGAAGCGAGGACATGATATCAATGTTCTCAAGCTAATTTTCTATCGTGAACTGTTCTTTTTACTGACAATTCAAGAAATGTCAGTTGTGGTAGCGTATTATGCCAGTCTTTTTAGAGACTCCGTTTTTTAAAATGTTAGTTCTTGTTTTGTGTAAACTTATGCTACACAGCGGCTCCCTCGCTCATAATGTTCTGCCTCTTCCTCCGCACATACAAAAAACAGACTACCCTCCCTCACAATTACCAACACGCNCGGATTACCCTCCTCCACACTTACAAAACACACAGACTGCCCTCCCTCACAATTACCAACACACGGATTACCCTCCTCCGCACTTACAAATACACAGACTGCCCTCTCTTACACTTGCAAATGCACAGACTGCTCTCCCTCACAATTACCAACATACGGATATGCTGACAAGGATCTTATTAGAGATAAAAGGCATAAAAACTTGATTGTGTGAGCGTTAGAAGTACATATAAAGTGTTGTTCAGTCAGTACACAACCTATTATTTGAAGCAAAATGTTTGAAGTTAACCGCAGGCAAGCATGCATGGATTTTGGTGAGCTACGGTTACGTAGAGGAAACGTGTGGTCACGTAGAGGAAACGTACGGGTACATAGAGGAAACAAACCTCATGGATGGAGAATCTGGGAACTTGATAATTTCAGGTTTTTAGGTTCAAGTGTAGCTTAATTACCAAGAAATCATTAGAGCAATGTGGAGTCTCGTATCTAACCTACATTTCAGTTAAGTTTGTTAACGTTCCTTACGCTACTTAGCTTTTGATTTCTTTCATGTTCCTCAAGCCGTGAGCAGTCGTGCGCATGCTTGGGTTGCATGAAGCTTTGTTACTCAAGTTGAAGAGTCGGATTCCCTGACCGCTTTTGACCTGGTTTTCGAAAGCAGTCCACGAATTATATTCTCAACCAGGAAACGGGGCATGAAACTTACTCAAAAATTTATTCAATCATTGGATGAAAATGATATCTTGGAATAAGATGATTGAAATCACGTCAGAATGAAATTAACCATATAAAAGAATATATCAGATTTTCTTTCCTGGTAAACTTTAGAGTTTCTCAAGTAATATTCATGATAGTTACATGAGTGTGTGTGTGTGTGTGTGTGTGTGTGGTGAGAGTGTGAAGGTTTTGTTTACAAATGTGTTGGTCTGTGTAAATGTGAGGGAGGGGAATCTGTGTGTTTGCAAGTGTAGAGAAGAGGTGCCTGTGTACGAAGTGCATTTAAGTTGTTTTCCGTTGTTTTCTCAGGTTTTCACCTCCGTTGTTTTTTCTCAAGACTAGAAGCAGATAGAAACATACAGTTTATTTTAAAATACGCGTACACTCGTTGTAAGTGCATGACGGCAGCACTAGACGGCACACAGAACTCTGGCGACAGCGGCGAGAGTAAGGACTGTTTTTGATACTTAAAAAGATGTATGGTGTTTATGTCTGTGCTTCCGTTGAGCTGACTGACGCTTCGTTTCAAAATTGAAAAACGGCATCCATGAGTCATATATTGTCGCAATCGATGATAGGAAAGCCGTATTCATGTCGTCATCGCGTGTCAACATTGTCTGGCAACATGCCATGTGCGCAGCCTCGTGGTCATCCGTCGGCATTCGTAGCAACCTCCTGGGAAACACTTTTTGCATTTTCAGGTTTTCATGCAGGATTGTGACGACATGCAGACTTTGGAGTCGACGTGTTCCACACTAATTCGGCGATCCTCTATAACAACTTTCTCCACTCCCTTGATCATGTCATCAGACCAGCTGATGTAAAGCAGACATCATTCTTTTTTTGAACTCGCACCCACGAAATCACATTAGACACATACATGAGACATTTTTCACATGTCTCACTCAACTGGCAATGAATTTCAATTAGTATCACACGACTCAAATGAAAAAAACAAATTATTACACTCAGTTCTTGTAATGAAAATGTTTCATTTTAATTATCAAAAACAGTTCTCACTCGCTCAGCTGCTGCTGCTGCAGTTTTGTGTACCGTACAGTGTTACCATGTTCGTCACGCATTCACAACAAGTGCACGTACATCTTAAAATAAACTACATGTTTCTATCTGTTTTTAGTATAAAAGAAAAAATATCCAAGGTGCTATAACATGAATGTACTTTATACAAACACAAAAACCCCCTTCCCTACACTTACAAAGACACAGTTTCCTCTCCAACACTTGCAAACACACAGATTCTTCTCCTTCACAATTATAAACGCACAAATTCCTTCACACTCACACACACCCATGTAACCCTCATGAACATTATCTTAGAAGCTTTAAAGTTTACCAGGAGACAAAATCTGATTCATTCGTTGATACTGGGAATTTTATCCTGACTCGACTGATTTCTAATAATAATAATAATCTCTGTTACTTAAGGGAATCGTGTTGAAACTAACTGATTTTGGAGCTCTAACCCCAAATCTGTGCTCAGATTTGTCCTACCACCGAAGGTTCCAGAATAATATACATAATTATGAATACATATTATCTATATGACATGAATAAAAGTAATTGAGACGTTGCTAGACAACAGTTTATTATTGGGACACCCTATTTGGCATTATTTACGTCTTTTTGCAAACCCAGACAAGATATTTATTGCACATACGTACAATAGAAGGTACTGCTCACCTATGTCTTCAAAAATGTTTGACACTTGAGACCTGGCACTTGTAAGTAGATATAGAGTCCTCCTGCTGTAGAAAGCAGCAGTAGTCACCCATCGTGTTTTCCCTGAAGCGTCCTTTATCCCTGCTTTCAATTCTTACGATATATTGGAGGAGCCTTTGGATATGTTCGTCAGTGATATCACCCATATTGGATAAAAAGTAATCT
>VCRD01008511.1:9277-19543 GCA_006783055.1 Trinorchestia longiramus
CCTCTTAATATTGTAGGGCATTATGCAGTATGGATGTTTCTTGCAATGGCCTTGTTGTTGGTGGTAGTTTAGGACTCTGTGACTTGCTTCCTTCAGTTTATCCTGCTAAGCGGAGTGCGTTACTCAAGGCACAATAAATATTAAGCGGTTAAATTGCTTTCATTGTTAGTTCACCATAACCCTGAGAAGGAAATGAATGTTGCAGTGTTCGTAAGCACTCTTTGTTTTGTTGACGCTAAATCTATTAATGGGAGTGTGTGTGACGCCGTACTCGTGCCTCAGCTTCGTGGGTAGACCTACTGGTCAAATGAATGTACTCGCACTGTGCCTTGTCCCTCCTCTTCTGTCTGAGTTCTTCTCAACTCTGTAGTTCAAGAGCTTGGTCATATTACGTCAAGAGTTCAATTATCTAATAATGAAAAAAGTTTCTACTTATATTTTCTATAATTTTTCAAGCATGTAAATAATAATTGTTTTTACAAGATTTGTTGGCTTTTCCACTACGAAAACCAGTTCCCTTGACCTTCGGTCGATCTTGCTGCTGCGTGAGAGACTACGCACAACATTCCCAAAATTGATGGAACCAGTCAAACTAGTGATTCTGAACTTCTTCGGCCACTGCGTTCCTAAATTAGTTGATCCTTGCCTCCCTGGCCAATTCCTCAGAACGTACTTTGTCTACGACATGAATGCTGCTATGTTTAGAAAAAAAATGAGTATGTGAGCCCTCCCTTACCCTCTGTCCCCACTTCCTCCTGCTGTCAATGGCCAAGTTGAGCGATTGCTCAAGGTTGGTATCTTGGCTACCAGGATATTCCAGAATAATTATCATCGTAGAATTGCTCTTGGCTTTGTTGTGACGTCATACGACGGTACTATTGCTCACAAAAATGTCAAGTCATGTGGTGTACGATGCCTTGAAGTCCATCCAGATTTTTAATTGTTGTTTCATTACTACGACTGTAGAATCTGTCACTGTATGAAATATATACGTATAGCTTTTTTCGTCTTTTCAAACGGTCTTATGGAATACCACAACAATAAACTGAGAACTGTTAAATACACAGCATTCGAATGAAGCTCGTCCCAGGTGTCGTAAACGCTGGTTGGAGGTATTGCTTGACTGTCCTCGCATTGGTCGTGTTCGACTGACATACGGCCACCTAATGGAACGAGAATCTGAACTATACGACGTGAGCGGTGTCATGTCTCTCTGATACATCCTAGCCTAGTTCACTAGATACATTGTTGCTTGTAATGTATGTATCCTGAAGCTTCGTGGCTGTGATATGTGGATCAAGATATTCGCGAAAACCGAACGTTCAGTTTTGAGCGTGGATGCTCTGCGGTTGTTCCTTGGAAAATGTCAGCTGCTCTCAGAAATCTGAATTAGACCTGAACTTTGCCAGCCTTTAATTTTGTGCATTTATGTGTCTGAAGATATACATATCTTTACTTTTTTGTATTATTTGGAGTTACATGGCGGTGTGAATGAAGTAGCAGCAATAAGGTGGACACAGCCATGTTATAAGGTGGACTCGTCAATGGGTGGGCAGCTGAAACCCCAGCGGCTTAACTGCTCTCCACCTATTAATTTGACGTTACATTTGGCTGTTCTTTGTGAGAGCTCTGGACTAAGTGTTTTGTTATTTACTCTTTCCTAAATGAAGTCTCAAAATGAATGAGGAATACCTTTTAACATTGTTGAGACTTTGACTCCTATTTGTGGCTTCCATTGATCTACTAGGAATCTTACTATATAATAATACAGTTTGTTGCTTGCTAGCATGCTTGGTCCGTCTCTCTGTCACGCTCTTTAGGATTTAGATAGGAGAAAATTCGGTAGGGTATACATGTATTGTAAATACTGTATTGTGGATACCAAAGGCACATCCTTCAATGTGTGAACTCCTTCGCAAAGCCCACGTCCACTGGCAAATCAAACGACAAAGGTCACCAAAAACATGTGAAAATTCAAGTGTCTTTTACTAACTTTTTTCGTTTGGCGGAAAAACGAAAGAAAGGTATATTTTATAGTAATACTGTGGCTTTGGTATTCACAATACAATGCTTACAATACATGTATACCCATTCCATTGAGAATTCAATACTTAGCCTAAAATAAACACTTCATTTCATTTCCTTATTAATGCTTCGTTTCCAATTAATTTCCTCTATCTAAGTCAGCAGTCAAGTAGGCCATGAAATATATATACACACTAGTGTACCCGTCCCGTCAAAAATGATGGCTATTCTTTCTTGCGCTGCTATTCTGTGATTCCTTCCACGAACAGAACGCTGGTCATCATCCTCCTGTTCACGCCTCTGCGCCTTAGTCTTGCTACTGAACGTATGGCCTCTAGCAGTTCTTGTGAACTACTTGCATACTGATCCCGCCACTGTTACCTAACAACAGCTTGTTGTTCTTAAGATGATCTTTCTCTCGCTCTTCTTTTTCGTTCTCGATTCAGTCTTTTTTTTGCTCGCTTGGAGTTTCCATGCTTAAGCTTATATCAAAGGTTGTGTATATAAGGCTCTGGATCTCTCTAATTTTTTTGAAAGTGACTTGTTATAGTGTACTTGTACAGCGAAAATGAGTGTATTAATTTACCAGTGAAGTGAAACCAAAACCGCCAGAGTTAATTTCTTCCTATCTATTCTTAAGAGGGTGACACGAAACATTTAAATCTATACTATAATAAGAGCCCCGTCCGTCCGTCTGTCCGTGTGTCACACTCTTCTAATCGATAGCTTTGATAGCAACAAGGATAAAGCTTAAGAAATACAAGAAATCATTCTATTGCATTATTTTTCTGTGGCAATTCAATTCCCTTTTACTTGCATTATGGCATCTGGAATACACAATCTGTTTATTTTTACAAATAGAATTTTTTTGGACCTTTTTCTGTTGAAATTCATCATGATGCTTTGATATTTTTACTTGATAATGCGAAAAGAAATGTTTTAAATTAGTTTGACCAGTAACCTGGCTACCACTTAGTATAAGGCCAAAGATTTTGGAAATTGAGTTATTGTTTTCGGAATTGTGATTTTCTTGAAAAGCTGCAAAGAGATAATAGTGGACATTTCAGAATAAAATTCCGGCAAAAAAGACCGACATGGATAGAAACGTGTCCAACCGTAAGAGAGAAGCAGCAAGACTTCGACAGCAAGAAAGACGTTCGTCCAATAGAAAACTGATTCTCTTCCCAAGCCCGAAACTGATTCGTTTGAGAACAAATTATTAACGGGCATTTTACTAGTAAAATATATAAATAAATATATAAAGACATGACGGTCATTCTTAGTATTAGATCAGATAGATTGGATTTTACTATGTGTTGAGATTATAGAAATATTACATCACTAAACTGTTCCCGTGGAAGTTCTACGGCTTAGATTTTATTAATTTGAAATTATTATAAAGACGAATGCATTAAAGATTTACGACGAATTATTGGGCTTTAAATTAACACTTTTCATTAATATATGCAGAACTTCCAATCTGTATTTTATCTACCTGTAACATGGCCCAGATAGTACTCGTTGAAATTTCTTGATTTGAATGTGACAAAATTAAGGATCTATGAAATAAATACAGTTTTCAGTTTTACCAGTGGTACTGTCAGAATCTGAATATTTTTCCTGAATACATATATACAGAACTTCCATTCTGGAGATTTTCTGCTGATAACATGGCTGTGTCAGAGAAGAAAGATAATAACGAAAAAATTAAGTATTTTATAGTGATCCGGCGCCTTTGGTATCCACAATACAATGCTTATACTACATGAATACCCATTCTGATTTCAGTTCAATAATTTGTCTTCAGTAATAAATACGAAGTAATGAGACAGACACACACAGATACTGAGAGAGAGAGAGAGAGATGGAGGTACATTGTCTATTATATTTATAGATTGTTATGACAATGGAACAGGTAAACTGTTACCGGAATTTTGAAACTTTAACGTAATACAGTGTAAGCCATTGAAGCGCTAACAAACTTACATTGCTGCTACTTATACTACCACTGCACTAACGTTCCTCCAGTTTGTATTTCTCGAATGTGAGATGTTGCTCGCTGCTCTGAAGTGCTGCTCAGTCTCCGTCGTCAGCTCGCTGCTCTGAAGTGCTGCTCAGTCTCCGTCGTCAGCTCGCTGCTCTGAAGTGCTGCTCAGTCTCCGTCGTCAGTTCGCTGCTCTGAAGTGCTGGCAGAGTTGCAGCAAGGCATTTCCAGCAGTTGAGTTCAGCAGTTGCTTCGTTATGGTGTTTCATTACTCAGATTTTTACGCGTATTTCTATGAGCTAATTTGCAAAAGTGTCGTTTGATCTCGCTTCAAAGTCTCTCATTGCAAGGGTCCCATCACATTTTATTTTTCAGAAAAAGTACATTTTGTCCATGTATGTTCTAGAAGGGGCAGTGTGTTGTAAAGCAGAGACAACATAGCTAGATTGCTCTGGGAGGTCCAGGGAAGCAGCTGGCAGTGAGGCAGAACTTAGTCTCGTGTGCCCCATACTTCAGTTAACAGGAACAGCAGCCGACTTGAAGCAAGACACTCTGCTCCATCTGCTGCCGGGGTTGTTTTCGCAGTCAAGTTTGTTAGCATCAGTTTGTGAGTGAGACATTGTAGCCAAAACAAATGGCCTACGACAATAACTGTGAGCGTACCGTGTACACACCTAAATTAACTGTAAACTTTGAATTTAGGGTCAACTGTAGTTGGGCTTTGTCAGTGAAGCACGTCGCAGTGTCTCTGCCTTATATCATTTCCCTACTATCATACGCTACCAAGCACCGTACAGTGGTCACGAGTTATGTATATTACTGTTATTCCCAAACCGTCCTCTGTCTGCAGAGTGAGTCGTAGGTACAGAAAGACTCTCTGCTAATTTTCATCAACTCCTCAAATGGGAGTTACCTTCAGTTGATGATGAAACAAAAGTTGTAAATCAAATTGAGTTCAAGTTCTTATCAAGGACCAAAAGAGTTCTCTCGTAATATCGACGTGCATTGTGAGGAAAATATAAATTTTGCTGAGTTTCTTTAAGCACGAGACGTGGAATTGTACTCCACCTCGTAGGATCACGTGTGAGCAAGGTAAAGTCATGCAGTGCTCGTTTACTTTAATAGAGAAATTAGGTGTCTGTAGTTGCAGCATTCTAATGGCAATTTGAGCGCTGTGAGAAGTGCACTGTCGTAGTCGAAGTGGTCTGGACATTGCTAGGCCAGTGGCTGGTGTTCAGTACTTCTGAGTTGCGGCTCAATGTCTTGAATTTGGCGCTCATGTGTCTGTATTTGAAGCAGAGTTTGCCTTTCATTTTACGTTCATCTGTCTGTGTTGGAAGCTAAGTTTTCCTTCATGTTTAGCATCAGTTCAGTGGTTTATGGGCGATCAGTTGTTAGTTGTTTTTCCTTCATAGCTATTTAAGATTTCTTTTGTCCCACATTTTGAAGCAAACTGAGTTAACGAATGTGTACAGTCAAGTGTCCTGTATGAACATGCTGAAATACTTGAAGAAAGAGATGAAGTATACCGTTTTTACCATTATCTTTGGTTCAAATTAGGTTCTTATTCCTATCGATGACATTATGTTTCCCCCTGAGAGGAGTTCCTTAGTAGTTCTGTCGTCCACCGCCTCATCCTCCTGTCTATGCAATGTGATAACTCACTCTTTTGATCTTTAATTAGAACCTCTCTCAGTGGAGGTAAAATTGCTGCTGATCGGTTTTTTAACGTCACTTTTATAGAGTAGTGGTAATTAATATTCTGTTGTAAGCAAGACATTGCTAGCACGCTTGTATGTTCATATTGAAGTGAGTGTGTCAGTGGCAGCGCTGTTCTGAAGCCGGAGCATGGTGTTGACAGGTGCGTGTGAACAGTGCTACGAGTACCTAATTAACAACGTGCCGTGACTTGTGTGCAAGAATCATCATATTATTCAGATGCGTTTCTGCCCTGTGCAATTAAAGTTATTTTCTTTGCTAAATGAGAGTATCTTGAGTATTTAGAATGTTTGATTTTAACAGTATATTGAGTTCATTTACGAGTGTACATTTATATTGACATTATTGTTTTACAATTATTGAGCGACTCTTGTTTTAAATAAAAAGAAGGAGAATATTGAAAGGAAGAACAGATGCCATAAAAAAGTGTTGTGTACAATGCAGTTGTGCACCTCAACTTCATCTTGCGTTTCAAAGAGATGCTGAAGTTAATATGATGTAATGAATAAAATATAAGAGGTTGAGTTTGCATAGAGGAGGTTCGCTGGTAGAGTGAGACTGTCAGGAGGGTTGAGATGGTTCTGTGAGTGTTCTCAGAGCAGACTTGTGACAGTCTGTGTTAACTTCACTTATAATAATTAGTATGTACGCTCAGTCTGGTACGTTTTGATGTAGTTTTCACTTAGAAGCGGTGGCGACTTGCCTCACCATCGCTGTTCCTTGGTGAACATCGACCTGCCATCTCACTTGTTATTCAGGTCAATGCTCTCATTGCACCAGTGTCCTAAGCTTTAGAAGAGCAAACGTGTTTTTTGTGTTTGACCAAAGGCAGGAGTGTCCCTCAATCCGGCATGCAAGGATGCAGTCAGTGCGTTGCTGTGGCTTTTGGAACCTCGGCACGTGTATTTTTCCCTCTGACGGTCCGGAAGAATCGTAGAACAAAAGTATTCAGTTAAATGGTATTGTTTAATGGCGCTCGTGTAGTACGTGATGGAGTTGATGGTTCACTTGCAGAGCGTTGTCCAGGTGTGGATAACAAAACAATCTTGTGTGTGATGCTTGTCTGGTACTTGTCATGTGATGCAGTCACATTCATTAACGAGTTCATTCAGAATTAATCCAGAATTGCGTTTCCAGTTAATTTTTCTGGATCCAGTTATAAAAAAGAACGTTTGCTCACTGGAGATTGAGTGGTAGCGTTTGTGTGGCGTGCACAGACTTGAGCAGTAGTCCTGATAACTTTTATGGAAGTCGGTGGTACACTTGAGGTGCCTGTTTGTTGGCCTCTGTACTCTCTCTCTCTCTCTACCCTGCGTCGTATCAGGCCTCTGGAGAACCCTGCACCTCCTCACCTGCCACCAGTCATCTCACTCATTTCTTTCTCTTATCTTCCCTGCTCAGATAATACTCTACCTTTCAGGTCCTGTGCTCTAAAGAGTTATTCCTGTTCGTTTTCTTTATTTCTTCCTTTTTTCTTCTGGGATTGGCCTAATTTTCTGAATTTGGCATTTGGCTTTCACACGAAGATGTGCTCAACATCGACGTTGAATGTGTGTATCAGCAATGAAGTTAGTTATCAACACTGCTTTCTGTTGCTGTAATTCCTGAGTCTACATCAACGTTAAATGAGTGCTGTATCAGCGTTCTGACCATTGCTTAGGTATAGGCGTTTTCTATTGGCAATAATTAAAAATAGAATGTGGAAAATGAAGCATAAGTTGAGATTGGAATCATATTTTTACCATTCTCGAGACAGGTTCATGTAATGGAGGATTACAAATAGAAGAGTTTGTCAATACCACAGATTTGCGTGATCACGAAGGCAGTGACTTAGGAGATTAGATAAGTGACAGGCAGATTCACGTGGTGCCGTACTGATGAATTTATGTGATCGAGAGTATTTTGTAAAAAAGTCATATTCTGGAACATGTACCTATGTATGAGAGATCATGCGGCATAGATGGTGCACTCATGGATAGTCATATTAGTGATGAAAGAGCTTGTGTTACACGAGTACATTGCAGTCTGGCTGTGCTGTGTGGAGCACAAGTGGATGCCTGCAGTGTTCTGGCTGTCTTTTTTCAGGTCTTCTGGAGCTGCTAGTTTCAGCCTGCACAGCCTGCATGCAAGCAAGCCTCGGCCTGCACAGCCTGCATGCAAGCAAGCCTCGGCCTGCACAGCCTGCATGCAAGCAAGCCTCGGCCTGCACACCCTGCATGCAAGCAAGCCTCGGCCTGCACAGCCTGCATGCATGCAAGCAATCCTCGGCCTGCACAGCCTGCATGCAAGCAAGCCTCGGCCTGCACAGCCTGCATGCATGCAAGCAAGCCTCAGCCTGCACAGCCTGCATGCAAGCAAGGAAGCCTCGGCCTGCACAGCCTGCATGNCAAACTAATTTAAAACATTTCTTTTCGCATTATCAATTAAAAATATCAAAGCATCATGATGAATTTCAACAGAAAAAGGTCCAAAAAAATTCTATTTGTAAAATAAACAGATTGTGTATTCTGGATACCATAATGCAAGAGAAAGGGAATTGAATTGCCACAGAAAAATAATGCAATAGAATGATTTCTTGTATTTCTTAAGCTTTATCCTTGTTGCTATCAAAGCTATCGATTAGAAGAGTGTGACACACGGACAGACGGACGGACGGGGCTCTTATTATAGTATAGATTTAAATGTTTCGTGTCACCTTCTTAAGAATAGATAGGAAGAAATTAACTCTGGCGGTTTTGGTTTCAGTTCACTGGTAAATTAATACACTCATTTTCGCTGTACAAGTACACTATAACAAGTCACTTTCAAAAAAATTAGAGAGATCCAGAGCCTTATATACACAACCTTTGATATAAGCTTAAGCATGGAAACTCTACCCGAACAAAAAAACTGAATCGAGAGCGAAAAAGAAGAGCAAGAGAAAGATCATCTCAAGAACAACAAGCTGTTGTTAGGTAACAGTGGCGGGATCAGTATGCAAGTAGTTCACAAGAACTGCTAGAGGCCATACGTTCAGTAGCAAGACTAAGGCGCAGAGGCGTGAACAGGAGGATGATGACCAGCGTTATGTTCGTGGAAGGAATCACAGAATAGCAGCGTAAGAAAGAATAGCCATCATTTTTGACAGGATGGGTACACTAGTGTGTATATATATATATTTCATGGCTTACTTGACTGCTGACTTAGATAGAGGAAATTAATTGGAAACGAGGCATTAATAAGGAAATGAAATAAAGTGTTTATTTTAGGCTAAGTATTGAATTCTCAATGGAATGGGTATACATGTATTGTAAGCATTGTATTGTGGATACCAAAGGCACAGCATTACTATAAAATACACCTTTCTTTCGTTTTTCCACCAAACGAAAAAATTTAGTAAAAGACACTTAAATTTTCACGTGTTTTTGGTGACCTTTGTCGTTTGATTTGCCAGTGGACGTGGGCTTTGTGAAGGAGTTCACACATTGAAGGATGTGCCTTTGGTATTCACAATACAGTATTTACAATACATGTATACCCTACCGAATTTTCTCCTATCTAAATCCTAAAGAGCGTGACAGAGAGACGGACCAAGCATGCTAGCAAGCAACAAACTGTATTATTATATAGTAGGATTCCTAGTTGATCAATGGAAGCCACAAATAGGAGTCAAAGTCTCAACAATGTTAAAAGGTATTCCTCATTCATTTTGAGACTTCATTTAGGAAAGAGTAAATAACAAAACACTTAGTCCAGAAGTCTCACAAAGAATAGCCAAATGTAACTTTAAATTTATAGGTGGAGAGCAGTTAAGCCGCTGGGGTTTCAGCTGCCCACCCATTGACCACCTTATAACATGGCTGTGTCCACCTTATTGCTGCTACTTCATTCACACCGCCATGTAACTCCAAATAATACAAAAAAGTAAAGATATATCTTCAGACACATAAATGCACAAAATTAAAGGCTGGCAAAGTTCAGGTCTAATTCAGATTTCTGAGAGCAGCTGACATTTTCCAAGGAACAACCGCAGAGCATCCATGCTCAAAACTGAACGTTCGGTTTTCGCGAATATCTTGATCCACATATCACAGCCACGAAGCTTCAGGATACACACATTACAAGCAACAATGTATCTAGTGAACTAGGCTAGGATGTATCAGAGAGACATGACACCGCTCACGTCGTATAGTTCAGATTCTCGTTCCATTAGGAGGCCGTATGTCAGTCGAACACGACCAATGCGAGGACAGTCAAGCAATACCTCCAACCAGCGTTTACGACACCTGGGACGAGCTCCATTCGAATGCTGTGTATTTAACAGTCCTCAGTTTATTGTTGTGGTATTCCATAAGACCGTTTGAAAAGACGAAAAAAGCTATACGTATATATTTCATACAGTGACAGATTCTACAGTCGTAGTAATGAAACAACAATTAAAAATCTGGATGGACTTCAAGGCATCGTACACCATATGACTTGACATTTTTGTGAGCAATAGTACCGTCGTATGACGTCACAACAAAGCCAAGAGCAATTCTACGATGATAATTATTCTG